>BQNB010062781.1:2086-30271 GCA_026074375.1 Tanacetum coccineum
TTTCCTCTGTAGAGCGGCATCGAAAAGGAGACTATTTATTTACTGTCATGCCTTTAGGTATCCTTTCTCATATAAATTACAGAGTATAATTTTAGTCTGGTTGCTCACTTCTATAGCTGACTCGTTTTTACGTGATAGGGCAGTGGCAGCAATTTTGACTTTTTTAATTAAGAATGGGTCGTTTCGTGTTGTTGTCCTTGTCTATATCAAACGGGTCAAAATAAGCTGTAAATAGTAATATATGGGTGGTTTCTAACCCTTATTTAAAGGCAGTAATATTCAAATGTAAAATGACAGTGGGCTACTCATCCCGTTTCTTTAGATTTTTTTTTTTTATATAAATCAAGTGTTTTTACCTGTCGACGAGTTCATCAATCTCTGTACTAACACACTTGATTGTTAAACCTTGACTGTTACGTGAATGGCTTTCGAGAAATAGAGCTACCACTTGTAATACCATGGTTAATTTTGTAATCAGTGTAAGCAACCGGTGAGAACTTTGGTGATATGATTGTGACTTATGGATGTCATTCTTGTTTTTTTATGCAGTAAAATAAATTTTGACATAGAATTAAAAGTAGAAAGTTTTCTTCTGCTTATCAACTTTGTACGTTCAACTAACAGAGTTCAAGGTCTTAAACATGTATGTGATCAGTTTGAGAAAAAATTGTTCGATTAGATAACACAAATCAAAGGAACACAATCAACAAAAAATCAAAGCCTAACAATAATCACACATTTCATTCTATTTCATCGCTTATAACACTGAAATATCAACTAAAAAAACAATTTATTCACACGTGATTGAACAAATAGAAAATGATAACTGCGAAATAAATGCACAATTTGGTGTATGATCAAGTACAGAAACTCAACCCTTAATTAATTCTCAAAATGATCAAATCCTCAATGCATTTTGTTGTATGGTGTATAAATTGATCAAAATATCAGAAGCATTTGATTTCCCTTTTTTCTTGAAAACACGTCTCAAGAGGGGAATTATTATCGGCTTTTTTTATTATTTCTTCTCAGTAGCGTCTTTCCATCCTAACCGCCAATTATCACCGTTAGCCATATTTGTAGCGATTTCATGCTGCCACTTTCTCTGCAGCCTCAGCCGCCTCGCTTTAGCAATCTTGGTCAGTTCTTATGGTAGATCAGCATTTAAAGAAGCAAAGCCACCTCGGTCTCAGACCTTCTATCTTGAGTAACTTCAACTCTTTCTTTTGTTTCTTTCAGTTCCGTCTCAAGTTTTTTCAATGAAGTTGGAAGCAATGATTGCTTGATTCTTCTTCTGTTTCTCGTGGACGACGAGCATGACTTCCTGAAGGTTGGAGGGCTATATGTGGGCTTCCATGATCTTGTTTCTTGCTTGTAAAGTGAAAGGTGGTTTAGGTGATGGTGAGAAGATTTCTCCCGTGAGAAACCGTTCTCCAAAGACCTCTACGGCTTCTTTTACTGAACGAAAAGCACGGGAAGTGTCTACATTGGAGCTGTAGTCTATCGCGGCTGGTTGATTCTCCATGGTGTTGGAAATGAGGAGGTAGTGCATGTGAGCGTGTTGGGTTATGATAATGGGCTAGCTAGTGCTGATTTTTCTTTGCTTATACTTCAAATGTTGCCCTATAGAATTATAACTGTTAGCTTGATGGAGTTTGCTGTTGTTTGAAGCAAAGTCACAGGAAACGCTGACTCGGCCGCGTTTCGCGTTTCGGATCGTTCGTACCCAAACGCGGTACGATCGCGACTATACTATCGCTCCGGGATTCGCGATCTGGATCGCAATAATTCGGACGTTTCCAGAGCACAATCATCAGCGTAAAGCGAAGTCAATTGGTAACGGCGATACCGAAGTCTATTGTTACGGCGTACCGAAGTCTATTGGTAACTGCGTACCAAAGTCTATTGGATACGGCGTACCAAAGAATTTCGAACTTTTTGGGTATTTTTCTGATGATCTGATCTTTTGGGTATAATGTTTCAATTTAGAATTCAAACATTTGAGTACAATCTTATGAGTATTGATATAATATCATATAGATATTTGGCATTATGGCTTATAGTATACAATTTAGAAAAATATATTAATTAATAATAAGGTAATCGTACCAAATTGGTACATCGTACAACTTTATATGGTACACATCAAACCAAGCGAACCGGGGCGTAGACCGAAATTGAGCCCTACCCCCTTCGTACAGAAATTTTAAAGACCCCGCGAACCGCGTACCCGTTTCGCGTTCCCGTACCGAAGTGTACCGCGTTTCATGTGACTTTGGTTTGAAGGCTAAAGAGGTAAAGACATTGACTAGTTAACTACTTTGACTTTTAACTTAGTCAACGAGTCAAGTTGATTTTGCATCATAATAACATGTTTGTGTTTTCTTATGCATAAATATACCAAATGGTAACTAATAATCAAGTTATCATGTGACCATAAATCCGCAAGATTTTCTAGTGGTGGTTGGTCAACTTAAAGGATGATGATTGAGTTCAAGGAGAATTTGGTATCACAATTTGCTTTTTCTTTTCTTTTTTTAACGTTCAATTTTTGTAGTTTTTTTCGCAACATCCCACCAATAAAAACCTTGTTTGTTGTTTAGGGGATTCTGAAAACCATCGTGTTCTGTCCGATGTTTTAAAAATCGTAAAAATAATAGACGTGAAGGGTATTTGTTGTAAGTAAAAAATATGGTTGTGGAAAAAGTAGTTATACCAAATTAAACTAATTTTTCATTCAATTACAGGAAAATACAAATTATAATACGAAATTTAAAAAGCAATACGGAAACTAAAACACAAAATACACTACACGGCGAACCTTATTTCTACGACATCACATGACAATGGTCGGCCATTTGGTGTAAAGCATTTTCCTGGTCGTTTGCTAAACGACATCCACCCCGAACTGTATGACGGTATGTAAAACACACGGAATAAATTTACAGAAGGGATTACACGTAGGACGCGACACTGGATTTCGAAGTGACTCACTTAGCCGCGCCTATAACTGACAAAAGTTGACAAGTGTATCTGATATGTCCCAAGAATGTCAAACAAAATTGGTGATATGGGGAATCGGAAGTTACAAATATCAAAAAACTTTGGAGTAAGCATGCCGATCTTGCCTCCTTGAAAATCCACGATTCTTTCTCCTCATCGGCACACACCGGCTGTAGGTCCTCCGAAAGTACTGTACTCCGAGGTAACTCTGCAGATTACTCCCCGGGTGATGGTCCGACACGGTGGGCGGTTTCGAGTTGTACGGTATCCCTACCCATTTTTTTAAATAAGTTTACAAAGAGGCGCGGTGTACTAACCTGGTGTGCTGAATTACCGTGTGAAAATAAACAGTGTTGCGTCAAGTGTGTTGAATGGTATTTTGATTTTGAAGACTGAGAGATCATGAACAGTCCCTGGCTAGCCCTATATATAACCATACCTTGATAATTGTGCCTCGTTGGATGTTTGCCACGTGTCCTCCACTTACTTTTCGGACGGTTGGATATCGCGTGGAAGGTGAAACGGTTTAGGGCTCACTTGTCCCATCACTCAGCCGTTTACGCCGTTTCTCGGTTCATGGGCCCACACAATGCTTTGGCGGTTCTTGGTATTTATGATGATGCGGATATTAGTAGTCTAGTTGACGTGCCCGCGGTTCCGGCCACGGCCACGTCTCCTAGACTGGGGGGACATGATGACGTATAGTATGGACCGGCCCGACCCACTAATACTTTTGTGGCCTTTGTAGCTACTAATGGGCTTTCGGCCCATGTATAGCGGTCGCGGATCGCGGTCACGGGCACAGTGCTTCATGGATCCATATGCCGCGGTTATTATCCGTAGCCGCGGTACCTTTGTGAGTTATCTTTCAGAGTAGATAAACTAATCAAACAGAAGATATACTTTACTTATTTGAACCAGTAAGGATAATAACAAATCCCGACAATCCCGGCCGCAACTGGGTCGAAAGTTATGGAAACCCTAAGGGTAATCATCCTATAAAATGAGCAAAATGATGTCAATTACAGGTATCGTCAAAAACCCTAACGCACAATACAATTACATCTCTAAAACCGGATACTTACTCTCCACAGCCGAGTCCATCGTGGGATTCCGCTCCCACAATAAAGATTAACGGTGTTTGTTCCCTTGTGCAGGGTCCTTCAACGAATTCACTTGGTACAAGAATAAGGTGCTCCACATCCGAATAGCCGCCTATTCGGATCAAGGTAGACCCAACCAAACTTTTGTATCAACACCAAATTAAACTAATTTTTCATTCAATTATAGGAAAATACAAATTATAACACGAAATTTAAAAAGCAATAAGGAAACTAAAACACAAAATACACTACACGACGAACCTTATTTCTACGACATCACATGACAATGGTCGGCCATTTGATGTAAAGCATTCAAGCTTTTACATTTTTTTGTAGTTGTTAATAAATTCTTGCTTCTCAGCCATGCTTTGAAGCAATTCGTTCCTAGCCAACATCATGTTATTTACGTTTCTCATGTATGCTCCCGTCATCCTTTCAAGAATGGAATTTGACCATGGTCGATAAGGTGAGATCTGAAGCGAACCAATACCTGATTGTTTTCAGGCACAAAACGAATTCGATGTGCAAAGCGATGCATCAAATTCAACATTTGCTCCGTAAGTGCGACCACAACATCAAATCGTTCTCGTAGTTGTATAAGGATAGTTAGTTTCACATCAATTGATTCAGTAGCCATAGTTTTTGAGATAGTAGTGGTGAGAGTTTAAAAAGAAGATGTATTTAAAAAGAACGAGGGTAAGGGGTATTTATAAGGGAAAAAGTATTCATAGGGGTAATTATATGTATTTGTTGCATAGATGTACACATGCGAAATAAAAAAAAACTAAATTTTCATTAATTTAAATAAAAATAAAAATTACAATACGAAATTTAAAAAACAATATGAAAACTAAAACACAATCGTCATATTTGTATTTTGCATGCATCCAAACAGTTGTAGTATTAATTTGATCTTGTATTTTTGCCGCATTTCTAAACAAAGCCATATGCATCTTGGAATCTTTTCAAGATTATTCTTTCAAAAAAGTGTCAATAAAAGCACAATTTTCTTACGGAATGTCATTGCATTCTTGGCATGCTTTCCTCATATCATCTTTAGTTGTGCTTGCATTGTCAAATTGCACTATAATCGCTTGTTGGCGAACGCTATCCTCCTCAATTAGTTTTTGAATACTAGCTTTGATTTCATTGACGATATCTGAAAGCGAACAATCCATAAGATTTTGATAGATAGTAGCTGTTTTTTTTGTAGAGGGTATATAAAAAAGTTGCGTTTAAAAATTTAAAAAATAATAATAAGTGGGCCTAACTATTAGACCTAAAAACAGACCCGAGGGTGCCTTTGGTTGAGGTAAATTGGGGGCATTTCATGGCATTTGCATGTTAATTTCTTTCAAATATTGCGTTTGGTATCTCAAATGAAAGAATTTAAAATTTCACGAATTGCCAAAATGTGGAGAATTAGAATGCCTCCAAAAAGTGAGGAACTTTAATTTACTTGAAAAAAAAATTTGTAAACTTTTTTCTTGTTGCTTTTGTTGTATTTTTTCTTTTTTTTTAAATCAAAGGAAATCCGTTACTTGAGGTGTTAGTCGGGTGTGGGGTTTTTTGGGTTCGGGTCAATTCGGGTCGGGTCAGAGTCGAGTCAAGATTAAAAATTATATACCCGAAGCTGACCCTATTTGAATTCAGGTTAGTCGGGTTCGTGTCAATTTGGGTCGGGTCAACTCGGGTCGGGTCCGTTCGGGTTCGGGTCAACCCGAATATGAGTAAAATGTAATAAAAATGTTTTTTACTCTTTTAAATAGAGTATTTATAAAATTTATATTAAAAAAATAAAAAAATATTTATTCGGGTCAACCTGAGTTATCAAAAATGTTCAACCCGATACCCGACCTTATTTAGTATTCGGATTATTCGGGTTGACCCGAATAACCCGAATAAATTTTTTTGACGTGGGTAACCCTACCCGAATAAGCTTAATCGGGGTCGGGTCAGGTTTTTTGACACCCCTATCCGTCACTCCTTAAAAAAGTTGCACTAATAAACATAATGACAGATTTCAAAATATTGTGAATTTCTGTCAACCAAACATACGAAGGTATTTTAAATTTCAAATTTCAGAATTTCAAATTCACGAACCAAACGCCACCTAAGAGTAATTTCAGAATTTCAAATTCACGAACCAAACGCCACCTAAGAGTATTACAGTAACACGTATTATTAGTTTGTAGTAACAAACTATTGATATTTTTGTTATCCTAACAAGTTTTGAAAACACGCGCTTCGCTACGTCGAGTTTTGTGTATTATTTTTTTTGTTTAAGGTAACTTTTTGTTAATATAAGGAGTTGCTTATCATGCATTCACAGAGGAACCATAAATCTTCAAGCGGTTACATGTAATAACAACGCGTAACCACTAAAGTTGAACTTTGCAATAACACGTAAGAACAACAATTGATTTATTTTAGACTACAAACTATACATCGGTTTTACTTATACATGTATGAAAGCCGCAATGCAAAAAACACAAAAATTACCATATTCGGGTCATTTGGTTAAAAATGTGGCTATATCTAGAATTAATATCCAAGAACGTAACATCTATTGTCAGGTCACCAAAACTACCATATAAAATATAGATGGTTCAGTGTAATTAAAGTTGATTGGCGTAGAGCCTGAAGCTACACTACCCGCACTGTCATTTGCGCCAGGCGTTCTTTGAGCCAAGTTCAAACAAAACTCAGGCGCAATTCATGCAAAGCCCCACTTTCCAGTACTTCTAGTCTGTAAAATGGGTCAAGATGTGTGCGGTTCAAAACGTGTGTGGCTTAATTCATTTTCCTCAAACTCTAATTGCGCCAACTCGTCACATCGAGCCTACAAATATCCAACATTAGTACCTAATTAATTCCATATCAGGTAAAACTTTGTTTCATACGGTATATAACACTTGTTTTAGATAAACAATATAGTGGAAAGGGAAGGTAAATCTAAAACCAAAGATGACCATGGCAAGTGTTTCCACACATGAAGAGTTGCATCAACTATGAAGCATCTTACTCGTCATGAGCTTTTGCATTAAACCTCGTTAGCAAGAACTTTGGATCCATTAGACCAAGAAAGATATGCCAACACTAAATCAAGGCAACCTGGATATGAAATGTAAAAAGTAATAAAAATGATGAAAGACATTTACACATTTTGAAGGCACCCAACTCTGAACCTTCATTGCTTTTGTGTAACTATTCATAACACCCATAGAAGGTATTTATCCTGAAACAAATTGAGAAGTTGAAACATGGTGAACTTCGTTAAATGTAACCACATTTGCTTATTTACGAAAATTATAACATACTTACTGTCATTGCAATTACTGACAGCTACAAATAGTTTACGCATAATATTGCTCCCATAGCTTGGAGTTACAACCACACAAAGCAAAAGAATTAGGTCAATGCACAAAATGTTAAAATTTTCCTAAATTACTTAGGAATGAGTCAACTTTTAGTTATGCCTTAACTCAGAAACAACTAATTAGGAAACGGTCAGAGGGGTTCAAGCTCACTGAAATACTATTATCCTAAAACATCATAGAGAAGTCATTCCACGATAATTTTGTAAAAAAAGTGTTTCGGTCACCTCAACCTGACATCTTTTGAAAACATACCCAACCCACCTGATATTTTTTGGTAAAGGGTGTTACTCCGGTAAATTGTATTACACCTACCTGAACTTTTTGTCTTTGTAAAGAAAAAAAAATTTTTTTGTATTTAAAAGTTATCATGTTTATGTCACCACGGTTTCAAAATGCATTTTTTACCACCATTGACCACTATAACCACTTTTTGTTGATTCTTGCAAGTTTTTCCTTTATATAAATCATTCTATAGAACCCTATTTACACTATATGAAGTGTGGAATTAACATTTTGTAAGTAGATATAACGGTCTCATTTTACAATCACTGGCTTTCTCCAACTAAATAATCCCACTGTCTGAATAATCTACAAAGTGTTGGATCCACAAAATCACATTAATAGAAAAAAGTCAGATTTCAAAAGTTTGCGCGTACCTTCATTTGAAACGTTGTTGGTTCTTGCATTCTGAATAGCCATGTCATTAGTTGGAAAATGATGTTTTGTAAGATGACTTCTTACACGCAGTAGTAAGCAAATACATCGTACAGACATTATATTTTCGTACCTCGAGTCGCAAAACTTCAAGACTGCCTAAAGAAACAATCGTAATGATCGTCGTGAAAAGACCCATTAACAGCACTCGAACGAAACCAAACCCCATCATCAAGCATGACCGGTCTTCCTAAATCTTTTTCAACAGACGATAGAAAAGACAGAGTTCTCAAAATCAAGTGCCATCCACCCTCCACCAGAATCCAGTTCCAAAGAAAACACACCCCTGCAGACGGCAAACGAACTTTCGAATTATCAAAATCCAAAACAATCCCCCTAACAGGACCGTTCAACAGCAGCACTAGAACTGAAGAGAATAAGCCCCTGTATAATTTGGACCCATCGTTTACGAAACTACCACACAGCCCATATGGTTGACTTCCAACATCAGCAACAAAGGAACCGTAACAACTGTCGAAATAAGGATGTGCAACTTTTTCCTTTTGAGACGTAGGATCCGAATTGAAACCCCAATCATTGTCAGAGCCCACATTACTGACACAATAAGCACCTATAGAATCACCACATCTATTGTCTCCTAAATTACTACACGACCCATAAGACTGAATTCCAGAATCCAAAGAAGAAACTGCAACTTTTTCCTTTTGTGATGCAGGATACAAAGCACCTATATAACTACCACACTTATTGTTTCCTAAATTACTACGTAACCCATGAGACTGAATTCTAGAACCGGAAGAAGAACCTGCAACTTTTTCCTTTTTTTAAAGCCGTAAGAACTGATTTGTTTCCAAATTAACCCAATCCCCTGCTCCTATCCATTTAACATCATAATCACTTCTTTAGCTTCTTGAACAAATGACATTGTTATAAACGCAAATCCCCTGCTCTTATCCTTGACCTAATCATATACTATTTGATCCCGCAGCCATATTTATTACAATTCAGTATAGTTACATTGTTGCACCTGGTTCATTCTTTTGACATTAGTCATCACAACTTAGAAGCTATCAACTCCATGAGGCGGATAACGGGTTTATCACAGAGCCTGGATATTGCATATGAAGTAAAGTTTGATCTAGCGGGGAGCTGGAGGTCTTCTCAGTCTTTATCATCTGATGCTACAAAGTAACGGTCGACCATATTTTCACCAACAAACTCGAGCTTTGAAGGTCCCCACTAAACTGAAGAAAACCACATGAAAATAATATCAGCAGATCTATAGAAATGGCAAATTCCTATTTATCTATTTAAGCATGCGTCAATTCTGGTTTGCTAAAAAGAAAACGGGTCAAATGGGTAAAAAGTTGCACGGTATTTTTTGTTATCTTTATATCTGAAACTAATTCCACGAATACACTTCAACCAAACTTAAAATCTTTACGCAAAAATGATGAAAATTTGGACCACTTTAGCAAGTGAATTATGTTGCTCTAAAATTCAAAACTAACAATATGGTAATACGTGCAATTATAACATTGTTTAACTTTCAACTTATTCAAAAAACCTACTAAGATTTTCTAATTGTTTACTTTGGCGAATTCAAATTCTATGAGTTCCAACATAAAAGGATTCAAGCCTTTTTTTGCCTTTAAATGTCTAGCATAGATGGTTTTAAGAACTTAAACCCTTATAAACTATTAAGACCTTATCACTTTCTCCTCCCTTTTTTAGGAATTGGAGACTCTAGTATTTGATCCCATTTCATTTCTTATTTACGCCAAAAACTATTGTTTCTAACTTTACCCATTTAACTAAAGTACATGTGTCGTAGGTGCTTCCCATCCTGTCCTAGCTATACCTTTTTATTTTAACTATCTACATGTGCAAAGGGTTCAAATTTCTCCCTCCACCCATATAACAGAGTATACAGGTCGAAACCACTTCATTTAGGCTATTAGATATAGTTTTTTATTTATCCATTCAAATAAAGTAACCCCGTTGAAGTTACTTCATACTTTTCTATTTTTCCCCTTCAACAAAAACTTGGCTAATACCAAATTCATCACATACAATAGTCCTAACTACTAACCCCATTCTCCAATTCAGAAGACACTCTAGTAACGAAGATTTAATGAATTAACCACTTGTAATCAGTGGACGCATAACTGAAAAATATACCGCTTCAAATGGAGTCATTCAGATTCAGTCGGCTCGGCATTTGTGCGTTGATCTTGTTCCTGATCCGCGTGTGCTACCGATTGACACCCCTCAATTATACGCATACATTTTGAGTCTACACTGGTCTCTTCATTGACCTATTCTGCTCCACACATACTTTTATTATGCAGCAGCCTAAACCAAACACATTTAATTTAGGCAGTCAAGGCATCCTGAAACCATTTTTGCAAAATTTAGCAACGTTTTTACAAACCAAATAGAAATTACCTGGCTTGACATGCTATAGGCAATCAACATTTATTATTTTAATTACATCATTCGTTGAGGGCATAATGGAGTGAGATGAGGTCACTTGCAGCAAATATATCGTTTAACGTGTCCATCCTCGTAGTAGCAGCATGAAATCCGCTTCTTAGTTTTCCTTTTTTCCTGGAAAATATAACAAAATAAAAACTAATTATATCAGCCTTTATGTCTTGTGTAGCTACTAAAGGTTTTAGGTAGCAAAATGACCTATTCGTTTCTTCAACTAAAGTTTAAACAAAAAAGCAAAACATTGGAGAAAATGTGTGTACTCGTACTCAGTTGCTTGCCTATTCCTACAGCTATGTGAATCATTGTGTTGCCATCATTACTAATTGCCTTAGTGGCATACCATTAGATACACTGTGCTTATGTTCCTTCGAGCTTTCTTCCCACGTCTTTATTTCATATCCTCTTAACATGAATTACATACATTGAATTTAGAGTATCAAGGACCAACTTACAGAAAGCTTCAAACTTTTCAATACCATCTATCAAGAGTCATATGTAGATGTAAATTCACATATACAGATTTTCAAAGACACTATTTCATCACAAAATTATATAAATTATACTAACATTAACATGCACACTTTCTTGGCCTAAAAATTCTGTAAATATTAAAACACCAACCATTTGTGTAATTGCAGCCCCTTGTGTAAATGTGTAACATTTGCTGCTGAGAAGATCTATGTGTCCACTATTAATACGCGAACGCCGTTTCCTGTTGCAATATAACGGAACATAAGCAATTGGACAACAAACAATTAACTTGGCGGGAGCAACATCTTTATATGAAGAACTTTGTATCTACAATAACTATATGAAAAAAATAAGAGGGGACTATGACACAATAACTCTAAAAAAATAACCAACTTATGCATGATTACGTGTTTAGTTTTTTGGTTTAGGAGCCAATTATGATCATATGTGAAGTGATCATGTGGGAATTAGATGACCTTTATTGTCGGTATTAAGCACGCTTATGAGTTGTTTAAAACTGAGTACTTAAGGAATGTTGTTGCCATTTGATTATTTTGTTTAAAAATGCATATAGTATTACTGCGGTTCATAAAGAAATTAAAATTCATTTATGGTATGGCCGTGTCGATTGCTCTAGATACAACTCATAATCTCCAGATAAAAAAGAAACTAAACATCAGCAATTTCAATCCATATAGCTACAAATAGCATAGACCGGGTAAGGGACGGTAAAGACATAATCTGAAGGAGGATTATATTATGAAAGGATATCAAGGAAGAAGCTAATAAATGATAAGAAAACATACTTTTCAAAATTTACAACGCGTTGGTCATAATTAACAAACATCAGCTTCTAGAATATTTGAATGATCTGCAGAAACATAAAAGCAGAATGTCAGTAATCAAGTGTCGATCACATTCATCTAAATATGTAAGCTTAATAACATGAATAAAATTATTTCACATGCGATGAATAGATATGAACTCAAATATGTAAGGTAATGTAGTTGAGTTCTTTTAGGAACCCATCCCTCTTTCTTCTTCCACCTGCCTTGGACTTGTTTTTGTTCCTCCTTTCTGTTTCATCCCCAATTACTCCCTTTACCAGTAGTATGTTCACTCGACCCTTCACCCCCGTATTGAGGTTTATTCTCGCCTTTTTTCTTTCCTTATGAATTACCCCAACCACCTTGTGATTCATTTTTTTCTTCAACCTTTTTACTCCATTTCTAACCTTGTGGGTCAAAAAATTGGATTCAAAAAAAACCATAATGTATCAGTTATGATCATTTAAGTTAAAGACCATTTAACATTGACTTACTATCTTTTACGCAATGACATCTTTAAAGGCAACGACATTGATGATTATTCTTCTTTCGCGTCTTCTTCCCGCTTCTTCATCACTCAAAAGCTTTAAATACACCACCACACAAATTATCCACACACGCTCTTCTCATCCACTTGAAAGGACATTAAGTAACCTTGCGAACCACAAAGGAATGAGTTTTTTCATGTCTAACATAATATGTACGCAGTTATAACATAAGCCATGTTTCTTGTGATCAACTGATAGATATCAATCAGTTTTGCCCTATCCTTATCTCTTTGAAATGCCTGATCACATTAATTCCATTAGTCACTCACGATTAGTCCCGGGCTTCATGCATAGAGTCTAAACAAAGCAACTTCAGCTCCTGCAAATAAATAAAGAACAAATGGTTACACTCACACCCTTCATAAAACTGACATTTCCGACGGAAAAAATGAACACTGAACACTAACTAATTTTCAGTGACGATTAAAAATACATAACAAAGAATTCTAAACATATAACTAAGAACTAATTTACTGAAAATTACAACTCTAACATTGATATTAATGTTAGTGAGCTCACAACTACTGCTGATGCCGGAGTATATACTCTAACGGCTCAGAAGTATTAATTTGCGGTTTTAACTTCAAGTAAACACCAAATTCATTGGGTAACATATGAATACACGCTAGATTAATTCGGGTATGGTCCCCAAGAGGCCAACGGATCACGCAACATGAAAAGCCGTTTTTTGAAACAGATGACGAAACTTTAAATGCAGTTTGACATTCACGTGGGGAAAGTATAAAAAAATGCCTACATTTTAACACATAATAATTCTTGTCCCTCGCATTTTAAGAAACGCACCGTGAATTCATGTTTTCAACCCTGACCACCCCATTTATCATGCCCCTTCTTGATCTCGTCAGCTGTAACTTCTGGAAATCAAGAGGTAACAAATCATTGTGTCTTTTTTTCGACTCAAAACAACCAACAAACTCACCTCAAGTTCAATAATTGTAAATGTATACACATTTTTGCTAATACAGTTTAATCCGAAAACCACTCACATTTTTTATGACAATTCATAAAAATTCCAATGAACTAAAAGTGTTTCAAGTCAATCCAACCCATATGAGAAACCCGCCTGTTGACCCGTTACCCAACTGAAAACTTAACCTTAATCCTAAATTAAACCATATCAATTAAACCATACCCAAATGAACATAAGCCCAAATTTCAACCAAACCCTAATCTTGGTTTACACTAAAAATCAAAAGTTTAACCATACTTGGGTTACAAAGTCACCAACTTTTTTCGCAGGCACAGGAACACAGTCATGAAAATAAGTAGTCCCCTCGTCTCCATTCTTACTTTCAAACTA
This sequence comes from Tanacetum coccineum, assembly GCA_026074375.1. Lineage (NCBI taxonomy): Eukaryota > Viridiplantae > Streptophyta > Magnoliopsida > Asterales > Asteraceae > Tanacetum > Tanacetum coccineum. The sequence goes on from BQNB010062781.1 coordinate 15,911, forward strand.
CAAAATAACAACAACAAATGTAGGAAACGCTATCAATGCAAGTTCTTTACCAAAAACATTAAAATAACAAACTCGATAATCATAATCTTCAAAATCTCATCTATTTAACAATTTCAAAAACCTGATAACATTTAAACTAAATCAAAACAAACAAATCAAAGTAAAGGCCACAAAACCTTATGAAACTAATAATCAAGACTTTAAAGAAAGTAAACCCTTACCTGATCGCCGGCGGTTTTTTAAGTCAACTTTTTTTTGGTAAACGGTGGGAAGGTGGTTTTGGGGACGTAGGAAGAATCGAGAGAAAAGTAGGACGGTGGAAGAGTTATGGTGGGAGAGGTATGTGTGGAGAGGGAAAGTAGGACGGTGGAAGAGCCAGAGAAGAACACGTATCAACTCTTGAAAGAATAGTGGAATAAAATGATGCAGAAAGTATTATTAATTGGGTTACTGTAGCAAATGTGAGTGGTCAAACAGTCCACATTAATACATAATAACGTTTATTGTAGTCTTTCCCCTCACAACATGTACAGTAACACGAAAATAATATTTTTTTAACCGAGTGAACAGTAGTTTTATTATTTAAATATTCTGCACAACACACACACCTACACACATCTCTCCCACCGTCTATTTTCACACGCACAACCCCCAAAAAAATCACACAGCACCGAAACAAAAACATACACATCAATTCGAGATTCAAACCAAACGGTGATTCAAAACTCGAATTTACATTTAACAGGTTTGACCTAAAACAATTTTGTATGCTTAGTTTTTACCATATCTAAGACTAACACAAGGATTTTACGTATTTTTGTGGCACATATTTGGGTGTCACTTTCGTATTTTAATTATGGGTTCGAGCAATGGTTGGTTGTTATTGGTTTCAGTGGTGGATTAGCTAATAAGCTGCTCTAAGGGGGTGTTTTTGTGTTATAATGATGTTTTATATCTATGCATACCAAGTGTTTGTTTTTATGCCTCAGTGAAAAAACAAGTTTATCTTTTTGTTTTCTGTTTTTTTTGTTTTATGCTATGATTTGAACCTGTTACATTTTATGGATAGGATGCTTGAATGACATGTATAATACGGAGTATATAACAGCTTGAGTATGCATTTTGTAATAAAAAAAGGGATATTTATTTGTGTATTGACTTTTTTAGCTTAAACATTTTCTTATAAACCAAGTTTAATATATGTTCTTATAACCAAAACAACACTTCTTCGATTATTTGATACAGCATTATTCATGTAAATTGCAGGCATCCATGGCCGAAAAAAGAGTTAAACAATGGTCGGGTCAAAGACAAGTCGGAGGAGAGGAATAAAAAGTTACAAAAGCTAAGATAAGTTTGTTTTGTTTTATGTTGATGGATGACTTTTGCTGGAAAATAAAGCTCTATACTTTATGCATGTGATGTTTCTGTCAGCTGCCAAAATGCAGTTTCTATTGGTGTTTAGGCGTTTGGCACGTGTTTAGACAAAGATGAGCTTACTTTCAATGTGTTATAATGATGTTTTATATCTATGCATACCAAGTGTTTGTTTTCAACCCAAAAAATCCTAGAGATAATTTGTTGGATGCCTTATAAATTAGAGTTTGATAATTAGTGAAAACGCTTAACAAATTTAATATGGCGTTTTTGCCATCCAAACAACTGATGTAATATGGTGAAGTAGCTTATCTAAACTAGGTTATGAAGCTCAAAATCTTATAAGCTAATAAGCACAATTGTTTATATAAGCTTTAACCAAACACCCCCTTGGTCTTTTTCTTCTTGATGTGGTGCTGTGATAAATCTTGAACCGAACGAAGCAACTTCGTATTTTATATGCTATGGTTATCTCATTTCATCCTGCTTATTGTATTGGCAGAAATGAATGGGCTTTTTCAAGGATTATTATCGGAAGTTTAGTTTGAGCGTTTAAGGGAAGAAATGTGGGTAAGTTCCTGTTAATCTATTTGCTAATTTAAATGCCATATTCAGATCAGTTGACACACACACTTTAGTCTCTTAATTTCATAGTTGTTGAATTAAATGCCTGTCATCATTTTATCATCTAAAGGTTAATACGACGTATGCTATTTCTTAATGTGGTTTTTTTTCCAAATGGTAACATTGAATAACTGTTTGTTGAAATTGTCTGAAAGAAGACGGCCAAAACCATTTTTGGAATACTATCTTTTTTCGGTGGCAGGTTAATATAAGGGTGGGTTGAGGCGATTTGTGTAACTTCAATTATCACGAACGAAGGAATCTCGGGACCTGTAAGTTTCATCAGATAGTATTGGTTATTCACTTATTTTAAAGATTAAGCACAAATCTCACCACAATCTTTGCAATGATCGCAATGGTTAGTATAGAGAAATTTTAGGGGCCCAGCCTTCCAAAGAAAATAACATTACCTAATTCTTTGAACTTTAGAAAACAAACACTATTTAATGGATCGAGATACAACACTACTGAGATTCGTTTCGATATGGTGTTTGTCACAGTAATGATCGATATGGTTGTTTTGTCCACGCACGACTTGGCAATGATCGGTATGGTGTTTTGTCACAGGTAAATTTGCATTTAAGAAAAGAACAATAACAACCAGCACTACTTACAAATACAGCAGACCCTTTTACCTAATTTGGTAAAAGAAAAAATCTTCAAGTGGGCCTTAAATGGCGAATCATCACCTATCTGCACAGATAAAGGTAAAAGGCCGTAATTCTCAAAATGTGGTCCTTGAATTAGCTTATTCACCGTTAATCATTTTTTCCTTATGAATAAGCTAATTCCAAGCTAATTATTTGAAACTAACTTAGTTCTTCCTAACAACTGTTTACATATGCTTTTAAAAAAAATGTGCTATAATAAACACATAAGGGGGTGTTTGGGGTAAGCTTATATGTTATCGTAAATTCCTAATCTAAGAGATTCTGCTTATCAGCTTATTCTGTTCTTAAAAGTGCTTTAACCCTTTTCATATTAGGTTAACCAATTACCTTTAAAGTTCTTAAAAGCTTTTACAAGACACAATAAGCTTTTAAGCACTTAAAATAAGCTTACCCAAACACCCCTTATTAACAGTCCCTTTAAATAGACATGTGCAGACACCGATAAATACAAAATCATTTAAAACTACTACTGTGTTAGTTAATGACCTATAGAAGCTATAAATGTTTGGAATTGAAGTGCATATCAGTCAATTTAATGCCTGATAATAAGTTATGTTGCATCGCTTATTTTGCCTTTTAGTGCATGTCAGTCATTTAAAAGCGAATGGTTTGCTTTCTGCCTTTTCCATTTTCCTGTTACACGTAATAAAAAATAAATATTCGTTGCTTTGATCTCATTAAGGTCTAACAAGAAAGTCTTTGATTGGTTGGCAAAGTAAGTTGTTTTTTACGTTTCTAAAATCATTGTTCCAATAGTTTATTTGGATCTCAATTTTATATAAAGATCTAGGGTATGTAGTTCATCGATATTCCTTCGAGTGCAGCCCTGCCAATGATTCAGCCAGCACTAGAAGCCAATTGAGACGGTCATCCCTAAATGTGTTAATATCAATGATGAGGTGAGTACAATGAGAAAACTGTTTTAAATTATGTTTCATATGCTTTCAGCTATTTAAATTGCTAACGGCGAATCGTTTTTGTATTAATGTGTATAACTGATATACAATCTTCCTTTGGGATTGCAGTGAGGCTTCCGAGTGCAAAGAAAACAACTACTCTAATGTTGTGCATGATGATGGGTATCAGTTTGGATGCAACAAAGAATTTAGGAAACTATTATCAGGTTAAGGAACATGTTATTACCAAAACATTCTTAATTTTGTGTATTCAGAGCGCATATTACATTGTAAAACAAAATGCCAAAAGTTTGAACTAGCCAGATAAGTTATAAAGGCGTTTGAATCTGTTTCACCACAGAGTAGAAAGCAGTTGAGCCATACAAATGTGATATGATATGGGTACGGATATGAGGGAATAAAAACATACGGTATAAGCTCAAGAACACCAAGACCCTGCTATGTACTATGGAGGCTATGAAGTAGGATATGGTGTGTACCCACAAGCCCAATAGCAGCCTCAACTACAACGATAGGTAAGCTAGACACAAAATTCAAAAATGGAAGCAAGAATGTCCTTTCTTGATCTGCTAAAAACATACCCAATGTTTACTAAACATGAAAAACCATTGTAATATATTATCACCAATGATTAATACATATATTTATCTAAGATGAATCCATTTTTTTTTATGAAAAAAGAATGTTTTTATGGAATTTAGATTTCACTTGATTTCAAATCTGCTTGGAAATTACATATGGTACTGACGGTACATATTACAAAACTTAACGCAATTGTTTGGGTGATTTTACAACAAATGGCCTAACTAATTTGTCAATTTAAATCATTCGATAGTTAGCAAGGTTTGCTTAACATGGCTTTCTCGACCCAACCTAATTCAGGGTCGTTCTCGTGTGCTCTTGATTTGCTTTAGAAGCAAATACAGTAAGTTATCTGAACTTTGTTTTGATTTTGAATTTTTAACTTTATGCTAAAATAATATTATAGTATTAGGATTTGTTGTTTGTTACTTTTAGGTTTTCATGTCTTGATTAATTAGTCCCCTATTGAATTCTATAACCTAACACAGAACATGCAAACCAAAATAAAAAAACAAAAAACCATGGTCCATCTTATATTTGAAAATAACATAACCAGAGTAATACATTAAACAGCCATAGAGAGAAAAAAACCCACATGACAAGCACCTTGACACAGCCGCTGCCCCAAAGATCTTACTGAAACCTTGCAGCAAACACAAGACACTTTTAAAAAACACCAATATACGAATATGAAGTTGCACCAACACTGTAGTACCTGAAACAAACACTCTTTACAACAAAATACCACTGATACACTGAAGATATTTAAGAACATGTAAATATTCTTAAAGCCTTAGCTTTATCTCTCTGAAATGATGCTGATAACTTGAAAATTTGGAATTTTGAAATTTCTAATTTATACTTAATATACACAGATAACAGGACTGCTGATTACCACATTCGCGTTAGACGACATGTCCTATATATTGGCTGTTCAAACCTGAGTTCAATAAACCTTTTTTTTATGTTGTAGTGCCATCAGATTCTAGATATTGAGAAGTCGAATTGTGTCCAGATGAAATGGAGGTACATTCAGAAGTCAAGCTCTCTTCATTTGAAAAAACAGGAATGGTGTAAAATTATGAGGAATTCCGATCTTTGTTTTGCAACAGATAGGAACGTGGTGCTACTTCTGACCCGATAGCAGAAGCAACTGATTTACAAAACATGACACAAAAATTACGGATGCCAATTCACTACAACCCAAGTTCCTGTTGGTACTCGATCCAATTATACCAGTTACTATAAAAATAGTTGTGACCTCAACTTAAGTCCCGCAAGATACATTTGGATGCCTTCCTGTATGCAGAAATGTCAATGTGACAAATTCTTATGCATGTAGTCTCTGTTTTAATGTATACCAACCAGACCACCTTTTCATTCGATATTGAACAATAATTCTAGGAACCGGCCCACTTTTTAGTATGTTGAAACTTTCGATATTATGTAAAATATCTTACATTGTTGGCTGGAAAAGATGTCATATGTATAGGAGGATAACGTAGTGGGTCAATAAGACCACACCCACAAACGACCAACAGTAGCCAATAAAACTATAATCGTGGCATATAAAATCTCTAATAGTGTCTTAATGCCAATACCTTAAATTAAGGCAAAAGGTTGACAGTAAGGGAGTTTGTAGCTCTATGCATCGATCTTATTCATTAAAACATAATGAGATAATTACGATAAACCTATTACATAGAAACAAGATACAACACCCTAAATCATATTTAACATGTGTAGGAGAATAGTCTTATACCAAACGTGCCCTCGCTACCGTCGCGGAGCTGTCAAATCTTTTATTTATATTACCAACATGTGTCGTTTGTACTTGGGCACACATAAGCCCGGTGGCTCCCAGTAGGGCCATTTTTTTTTTTATAGTAAAGTTAATATAACAAAAAATGCTACGTCACAAAATATTTAAAAAAAATCACAAACATTCGATGTATTCAGATAAAATATAACCCTGCGACATAGGCCCAACACAAAGCCATAAAAAAACAAACAATTAAACTTGAGACCGAAAAAATAAACCCCACATAAAAAAAAAATTGTTTCCCGTAACACAAAATAAGAAAAAAATTACAAAAGTACTGATTTAATCAGATAAAAAAAAGTACTCGCGACATGAGGCCCAACACATAAGTTTTTTTTTAAGTAGGCAATATAAAAAAAATTGCTCGGCACAAAATAGAATACCCGCGACATGAGAATATTTCAACTTTATATTCAATATCCTCATTGAAACGACGACGTATATTGTCATCTCGTGCTACAGTGCATAGCCTCATTGGACTCCCATTTTGGGCCGGCCCACTCCTTCGCTCTGTGAAAGTGTCATTTGGGTTCCGTTCTTGTGAACCTATCATCCAAAAGGGACGTCAAGTTAGACAACACATATGTAATTCTAAATATAACTCCATTACTTGTGCTATTGAAAAGTAAATGAGATATATCTACCAAGTTCTTCACATATAACAATACCCTACACTAACTGAAAGGAGCACCATATTTAACTTTAGGGCTTCAAAATGTATCAAAAACTTTTCAGAAAATTAAGCATTCCGTGTCAACACAGCTCGAACTTGTTTTGACGTGAACACAAAAATAAACAATTTTGATCCATCAGCTGACCGCTCTTTTTTTCCAATTCTATACACCACAATCATTCTGGAATTAAGAGAACACATCCTTATAATCATAAAAATCCAAACTTTACCAAGAATCAAAATCCAATTTAATCAATCATCAACACATTTATTCTTGAGTCTGAGATCGAAAAATCATGTAAACCTAACAAACACGGTGATGAAGCAGCAATAATAATTTACAAAAAAGAAAAAAAACGATTAAGAAGAAGGGGTATTACCTACATGAATGACATATCAAATTGATCATGTACACCCATTTATTTGCAGCGATTATTTTGTTCAAAGTTTGATATTTTAATCGATTGTGTACACTTGATATCAGCAGTCGACTAATTGCAGGTTTTTTTTATGGACGATTTGTTGAGGCTTCGAAAAGACAATAAATTTACTCCGCTTTCTCTTAAGTTTTGTTTTTCACATAACAGACCCATGTGTATTTTCATCTTTTTTTTATATGAGAGAATTAAAACGTTTTTCGAAGAATTATAAGGCAAATTAGGAAATAATTAGCTTTAATTATATTTTAAAATTTTAATATAAAAATTTTAATTAAAAAAATATTACTAAATTAAGTATGATTTGATTCTTTTGAAATACAAATATCTCACTTGACGTTTTTCTTTACTAAGTAAAAAATAACTATCCTAAAGATGGTTGCCTTATTTTGTCCTTTAGTGCGCGTGAACAGTGCCAAACAAATGGGTAAACATGTTGGGCTCATTTAGGCCCGCTGACTTTGGTCCGGCACAAATTTTTTTTTTTAAATAATCATTTACAAAACTTAAAAAAAAAAAAAAATTGCAAAACTTACCCTCAACTTCTACCTTTAAACTTTTAGCTATTTACGGCGGCATAAAAAAGTTGCCCCGCTGCAACGCGCGGGTTGTCGATTCCACCTCGTTTGTTATAAAGGTAGTAATTTACCCTTTTCAAATAAGAAAGTAATTTAATTACTGTAAACTTTTTTCTCGCATGATTTTAGTATCATCTTTCCCAGGTCACAACCGTCCCATGCACCTATTTGTGCAACATTTGATTCTAATGCATTAAGGTCATCACGTTACTACTATTGAGTTCATATTTTGAAACCCTTAAATCTCTAAATGTAATTTGAAAAACAAGAAAATGATTCCCTTTGTAATATCAACATCAGCTACATGATAATCTTTATTTTCGATCATAACATATGCACGTGTGTCTTGTTGTTGTTAAAAAGATAAGCTAAGGCATTTGATAGTGATAGGAAGGCATTGACCCACAGCCCAGCTCATCGGATCCCAGCCCAAATCAGAAATGGGTCACTTTGGCCCGATTAAATACTTTATGGATGACATCAATTTCTACCCTCATGTTTTGTTCCACATGCATGTTAATTTGTTAGTAATTGATTTTTTAATATGTTATTTTTTCCAGTTCTTTTCCTTTATTTGAAATAGTAAAAGTAGTTGTTTGAGAATTCCCCAAGTGTAGGAAACGTGGGTGGTATTAGTAGTTATTTTTTTCTCATATATGTATTGGAAAAATGGGAAATGAAATACACTTTTTGATTTCCTAAAAAATAACAATTATTCTGAGCACTCAGAGAGTATTTTGCTCCATTGATATCCTAATTTTAGGCAGGAATTGGGAGGTGATATTGGAAGACTAATTCAGGTTCTCGTGGTGCGACTGTATCGAGGATTCAGATTAAAATTTCTGCTCAACGAAGTTTCTCGAGTGGTGCGTCTGTAACTCGCAGAAATCCGTTGTTATTCCGTGTCTTATTGTCGTCGGGTATAACGATCCAATTGAGAAGCTCATTGCCATCATTTGGTATCGGGGCTATGAATACCTGAGTACTACCGACTTGAAGAAGATCTTAGAGGCTATGTAAGCCGATAAGAAAGAGTTAGCACAAAAGATGCAGGCCATGCAAGAACAAATTCACGAATTGGTTATTTCCCAGAGCCATGGTGACGAGTCTCCATCCAACGGGTCTATTAACAAAGGCGGTCAGGGTGGATGGCACCCAAATGACATCAAAGTTGACAGTCCTGAGTACGATGGTAAACTAGATCTTGATGAGTTTGTCGAGTGGCTGCAAACGGTAGAACGGGTTTTTGAATATAAGCATACCATGGAGGAAAACAAGGTTAAGATTGTTTCAGTTAAGCTTTGTAAGTATGCATCAACCTGGTGGTCAAATACCTGTTTGAAACGTGAACGATCAGGGAAAGAAAAGATCAAATCTTGGCCAAAGATGAAGGCAAAATTGAAGCAAAAGTTCCTTCCCACGTATCATGTTCAGAACAGCTTTTCCCAATTGCATACCCTAAAGCAAGGAACATGTACGACCGAAGGATATTCTTGTTACTTCGAATACCTTTTGATGAAGTGCGATGTTCCTGAGGACGATCCTTAAACGCTTGTTTGTTACTTAGGAGGCCTTGAATCTCGAGTTGCAAACGTTGTTGAACTGCACTCTTTCCAAACCCTAGATGAGTTAACTTTACTAGCCCATAATGTGGATTCACAACAATGAGCCAAAGGAAATATTGAGTCGAATCGGTCCACTTTCAAACCCTCCCTTTACCCGAAGCCTACACAAACTACCAAGCCCATTACCTCTAATACTTTTAAACCAACTCTTTCATCCAGAAATAATAACGAAACCTCAAAGGCGGCTCGCCATTGTTTTCAATGTCAGTGATTAGGTCACATCTCCTTTGAGTACCCAAATAAGAGTCTCATCACTCTGGCTGATTTTGAACTTGCGAGTGGTTATGAGTTTAGTTCTGATTTAGCCGGCCATTTTATCCCACTCAACGACGTTGCAGAAGAGGTGACCGAACCCGATGAAGGTTCATGTTTGGTTGTTCGAAGGACATTGAGTACTATAACAACTCAAGAAGAGAACCTTCAGCGAGAATCAATCTTTCACACCCGTTGTACGATTGCCCAAAGGGTTTGCACGGTAAGAATCGACGGGGGAAGCTGCACCAATGTTGCTTTGCAGACTTTGGTAACCAAACTAAACATCACTACTCAACCACACCCTTCCCCATATGTGATTCAATGGCTTAATCAAGGAACATGGTTACAAGTGTCCCATCGAGTATTACTTTCTCTACGCATTGGTAAGTCTTATAGTGATGAATTATGGTGTGATTTTGTTCTGATGGACGCGTGTCATGTTTTGTTTGGACGTCCATGGAAATTTGATCAACGAGCGATCCATGACGGATACCAAAATACTTACTCTTTCGTTCATAACAACCATAAGATTATCCTTACCCCTCTCACCCCTTTGACACCATCCCCACAACTGACACCCACCTTGAGTACATTATTACAATCGGAGCAACACGAGTATCATTCTTGCAAAGAGTTTATCTTGTTGGGACTTGATGATGATGAATACAAGTCCCCAACAGCTCTACATCCTCTTGTACAGCCACTGTTGAACTATTATAGACAAGTTTTCCCTACAAAAATCCTACCTAGCCTTCCCCCAACACGCTCCATCCAACACAAAATTGATTTCGTGCCCAGTTCTGTCCTGCCCAATAAGCCAGTCTATCGCACTAATCCACAACAAACAACTAAAATAAGAAAACAAGTCGACAAACTGTTAGAAAAAGGACTTATTCGTAAGTCTCTCAGTCCTTGTGCCATCCCCACATTACTTGTACCAAAGAAGAATGGTGAGTGGAGAATGTGTATGTGCAGTCAGTAAATCAACAAGATTACCATCAACTACTTTTCCCCATTCCGCAATTGAATGATTTACTCGATGAGCTCTATCGTGCTATAGTGTTTTCTAAGATTGATTTAAGAAGTGGCTACCATCAAATTCGGATCTATGAAGGGGACGGATGGAAGACGGATTTCAAGACCAAAAATGGGTTGTATGAGTGGTTTGTCATGCCATTTGGTATGTCAAATGCACCTAGTACTTTTATGCGTTTAATGAAATACGTTTAGAAGCCATTCCTAGGAGATTTTAATGTTTTCTATTTTGATGACATTCTCGTGTACAACATAACATTAGAAGAGCACCAAAACCACCTATTACAACTGTTCAAACTACTCGACCTAGAGAAACTTTATGGTAATTTAGAAAAATGTGAGTTTTGCACTAACGAACTTTTCTTGGTTATCTTGTTTCTAACCAGGGCATACAAGTTGATGAAAAGAAAATCCAAGCCATCCGTGAGTGCTGGTCCCTCAATCAATTCAGCAAGTTTGAAGCTTCCATGGCCTTGCCTCATTTTACCGATGCTTTATAAAGAATTTTAGCACTATTGTGGCTCCAATGATTGGATTGACAAGGTCCAAGCAGTTCACTTAGAATCCACAGGCTGTTGGGAATAAATCTTCATCAAGAGTTAATACTGCCAAGGTATAACTAACAGTACTAATGGAGTTAGTACTGCTAGTACAAACTTAGTACTGCCAGTGTTAGTTAATACCGTTAGAAGAAAAGTTAATACTGCTGATGGTTAATGCTGCTGACTTGGAGATAAGGATGCAAAGAGATAAATATGGAATGTATATCTTATATATTTTAGGAAGATACATATATGGTTATAATTGTAATTGATCCTAAAAGTTCGGTAGTTATCTTGTAAAGGACTCCTTGTGGTGTATAAAAGGAGATCCCAGGTTAAGGTTTTACATACACTTAAGAGATAGATATAGCAATACATGATGTATGATAAGGAGTTTTATGCAATCGTCTGGGCTTTAGATCATTAGCAACACTACTTGATATCCAAATAATTCATCCTGCACTCAGATCATGAGGCTCTAAATTACATACAGGGTCAGCAGAAGTTATAGCCCTGCCATGCCAAATGGGTGGAATTCATACAAGTATTTACTTTCATCATCAAACACAAGTTATGTAGACTCAACAAATGAGCCGACGCTCTCTCTCACATGTACTCTCTGATCATATCTCTCCAACCGAAAATTCTAAGGTTTAATCTTTTGTCAGAAGAGTATCTATCAGATCATGACTTTGGGGAGCTGTATGCAAGCTGCCAGTCTCATGCCATAGGTGAATACCTTGTTCTTAATGGGTTTTTATTTAAGAGGCAGCAACTTTGTGTTCCTCGCCATAGCATCAGGTTAACGATAATATAAGAGGCTCATGAAGGAGGATTAGCATGTCATTTGGGTGCTAACAAAATCGTTCACATTCTGCGAAGCCATTTATTTTGGCCCAAGATGAGCCGTGATGTCGAGCATTTCATCAAACGTTACTTACCATGTCATCGAGCCAAAGGTCAGTCTTCTCCACACTGTTTATACATGCCCCTTCCTGTCTCGGTTGCACCATGGGAAGATGTTAGCCTTGATTTTGTTACCGGGTTACCACGCAAGCAACGCCAAAAGGATTCGATTATGGTGGTAGTGGATTAATTTTCAAAGATGGCCCATTTTATCGCTTGCCATACCACATATTATGTTGTCCAAGTAGCTAATCTTTATTTCAAGGAATTAGTTCATTTACATGGAGTGCCGAAAACGATGGTTAGTGATCGGGGTGTTAAATTCCTTAGTTATTTTTGGATGACATTGTGGCAAAAACTGGGTATAAAGCTCCAATTTAGCACCTTGAGCCACCCTCAAACTGATGGGCAGACTGAAGTTACCAACCGTACCCTTGGTTCATTACTTCGGGCACTCATCACTACCAAAATGAAACAATGGGAGGAATTATTGCCTCGGGCTGCGTTTGCTTTGTTATAACTCGGAACCACTTTCACTTAACCATGGATACAAGAAAAATAGAAAGGAGATAAATGATAAGACCCCCCCGGATGACAGAACCCTATAGAACCATTGCAAATAAAGGGAATAAACCTAAGGGGGGGACCACCCACCTTGCAACTCGTAGTCCTATCCAACATACACCCCCCAAAATCCTTACCCCTCGTGCCAAAAACCCCTAAAACGACCCCTAACAACCCATCCCCTCCATCCATCCCCACACCCCCCTCCTCCAGCCCAAAAATCATTCCCCCTCGCGCCACCTTTCTTCCCCCCCACTAATAAAACCAACTATCCCAATTATGGGCAGACAAAACCCCCGCCAAAAAAACCCTCAACGCCCACTAACACCCAAGATTCCCCTGTTGGCAGGCCCTTTCAAGGTCCATAGCTAAGGGAGAATGATTAAAGCTTATAAACATAGACACTTCCTGGTTACAAAAGGGAATTCAGCAACTTTTAATGTCGCCGACCTTTAACCATACTTCGATCCTAACATACTCATTCCAAGTTTAAGGCCAAACTTTTTTGAATACGAAGAGGTTGATAGGAAGGCACTGACCCAAAGCCCAAGCTCATCAGATCCTAGCCCAAATCAGAAATTGGTCACTTTGGCCCGGCTGAATACTTGATCGATGACATCATTTTCTACCCTCACGTTTTGTTCCACATGCATGTTAATTTAATAGTAGTCGATTTTATTAGTTTGTTATTTTTTCCAGTTTTTTTTCTTTATTTGAAATAGTCAAAGTAGTTGTTTGAGAATTCCCCAAGTGTAGGAAACGTAGGTGGTATTGGTAGTTATTTTCTTCCTCAAATATGTACTAGAAAAATAGGAAATGAAAGATACTTTTTGATTTTCCAAAAAATAACAATTATTCTCTGCACTCAGAGAGCATTTTGCTCCATTGCTATCCTAATTTTAGGCAGGAATTGGGAGGTGATCTTGGACGACTAATTCAGGTTCTTATGGTGCGACTCTATCGAGGATTCGGATTAAAATTTCTGCTCAACGAAGTTTCTCTAGTGGTGCGTCTGTAACTCGCAGAAATCCGTTATTATTTTTTGTCTTATTGTCGTCGGGTATAACGATCCAATTGAGAAGCTCATTGGCATCATATAGATTATACGAGGATTTCAACCCATGCTTCGCTGCGGAGCGCGAGATTATCTGTTTTTCGATTCCGAGTTACTACTACTTGTCACGTCATTCTCTTTCATTGACAACATTCTTTGGTGAAACGCATTTTATCTCTGATAAGAGTCTCTTGTGGAGCCGAATATGACACCTTAAAGTAGTGGTTGTCTTTTCTATTACAAATTCGCATAAAATGTTAGGTGATAATAGAATGAGCTTTTACAAAGAACAATAGGAAGCTGAAGAGGACATGACGTAAAGCGATATGCACCAAATCATTTTCCACGACATTCTCTTCGGCTTCCGATTGTTCTTTGGTAGAACGCATTCTATTGATAATTTGCGTGAATGAATGTAAAAAAAGACATTATTTATTTCCAATACGTCCGTATAGTTAATTAAGAAGAGAATTGGGGTACGGCTTTCATTAGAAGAATTAATAACCGCTTGTGCTATTTGCTGATTGGATACCTGTAGAAATTTAGAAAAAAAGGCGTATATGTATTGACCAGATTGCTTTTTAAAAGGGTTTTAAAATAATACATACAACACGCGAGATTTTTTTGTATAGACTTAGATGGGGATTGTGAAATATTGATGCGATAACTTATTCTTGAGCAGCTTATCCGTACGTAGGA
>BQNB010062782.1:8637-35944 GCA_026074375.1 Tanacetum coccineum
AAAAAGCAGATGGAATATTTATCAGCCAAGATAAATATGTGATTGACATATTAAAGAAGTTTGATTTTCAAGATATCAGGCCAGCTAGCACACTCATGGATACTGAAAAGCACTTGCTTAAGGATTCAGATGGTGATGATGTTGATGTCCATTTATACAGGTCAATAATTAGATCATTGATGTATCTTACATCATCCAGGACAGATATTATGTTTGCAGTATGTGCATGTGCCAAATTTCAAGGTACACCAAAAGTTTCACACTTACATGCTGTAAAAAGGACCTTTAGATATCTAAAAGGCAAACCCAAATTAGGTCTTTGGTATCCTAGCGATTCTCCCTTTGATCTGGTAGCATATTCTGATAGTGACTATGCTGGAGCTAGCTTAGATAGGAAATCAACAACAGGAGGTTGTCAATTCCTAGGATGCAGATTGATATCATGGCAGTGCAAGAAGCAAACTGTGGTTGTCACCTCCTTTACTGAAGCTAAATATGTGGCTGCTGCTAGTTGATGTGGACAAGTACTTTGGATTCAGAATAAAATGCTGGACTATGGGTATAATTTTATGCACACCATGATTAATATTGGCAATATCAGTACTATATGCATTGTTAAGAATCCTGTTTTTCATAATAAAACAAAACACATTAAGATTAGATATTCTTTTATAAGAGACTGCAATGAGAAAAAGTTAATTCAAGTGGTTAAAATCCACATAGATCAAAATTTTGCAGACTTACATACAAAAGCTTTAGATGTTGAAAGGTTTCAATACTTGACTGCAAGTATTGGAATGCTAAATCCTTAAAGTTTTTCATTTCTATATGTCTTTGTAATTCTACAGGATTAGTACTGTTAGACTTGTCAATTAATACTGCTAAGTATAATTAGTACTGCTAGTTATACTTAAGACTGCTTGTTAAACATGAAAGTACAAGCTTTTTCGAATCAAATAAGCCATATCTAAGCCATGAGCTAAATAAGCTCAAAATAAGGTGCGAATTCAACTTATTACCATGAACACCATAAAAAAATAAGCAAAACACAAACACGAATTCCTCCTGTAGCTTTGGTACCAATTGATAACATTAGATTCACCTTATAACAACAGATCCAGAGGTTAGATGTAATGAAAGGAATGTGTAGCCATTTATTAGAGAAAAAGGAAGATGAGATGGGAAGTTGTGTGTGCGTTGCCCATAAAGGGTTGTGTGAGGTTGTCTATAAGGATTGGGTAACAGAATAGAAAGGGCTGCCACTACTGCTTCTAGCTTAGAAGCAGAGCAGGACAGTGGTAACATCAATAGGACCCGATCCATGGCAACACTTAATGAGCCAAGTCCTTAGGGAACTGGTTCATGTAGTGGTCCCAGGTGCCAAGTTACCATTTTGGGGTTGCAGATGCTCAAACTAGGTTTGAGGCTGCATCTAAACATCTAATGATCCCCTCTTTAAAAGAGTTAACAACACTTAGCAAAGTGAGGAGGAAACAGGTATGAAAACTAATAGAATTGATGCACATTGTACAACACGGTCTAATTGGTGATAAAAAGAATAGAGAATTTAGTGAGCCGAAAAACATAAAGAGAGTTGTGTGATAAAAACAAAAAGAGTAAATTGGTGAGCAAAAAAATTGATAGATAATATGAGAATAAAAACAGAAAGAGAGATTGTGAGAGTCAAAATTGGTAATGGAAATGCTTTTTGGATGAAATTAAGGTTAAAACTGCTATCTCAAAGTTAGTACTGCTAGGCATTTCTTAGTACTGCTGAGCATTACTTAGTTCTGATGGGACCATTTTTTAGTAACTTGTTGGGCTTGAAAGTTATTACTGCTAGCTAATATAGTACTGTTGGTATGATCGGTTAGTACTTGTTTGAGCCATAACAGAATTCCTTTACTCAATTAGCCAGTTTGTAAATTCGCAACTACTTCGTCTATAGATTTGACTAATTGGAGAATTCATGATCTTTCTATAAATTAAATAAAAAAAATTGTCTCAAGATAAGTACAAATCTTATCATCGGTGCATTAAAAACTTAAATACTCTCTCCTTTTACTCATTACCTCTACCAAACACTCATACTCTCTCCCACGACCATATCCCAGAACCTTAATTAACTTTCTCTTCATCAAATGGCGAATTTAGAATTTTGCGACAAGCACAACATGGTTGCCTACTTAGAGAAGACAGAAGGAAGTGAAGGGTTTCATCAAATCATTGATTTTCTCACTGCAAGTCACATCAACTATGCCCTCACTGAAAGCCCAACAATTTATGCTTCTCTTATAGAACAATTTTTCGTCAAAATAAGAGAATTAGGCTCTTTTAGGGATCCAAGCCATTATAGACTTGGATCTGCCTCGTGCATCAATGTAAGAATATTTCTTGAAAGTGTTTGATGCTCTACTGTTTTTGGCTTTCCAAATCCAGCATGCTGAGGCCTTGACAGTATTACCCCTTCTTCCCTTATATGTACTTAATACTGCTCTATTCCTAGCAGTACTATCATTTA
Source organism: Tanacetum coccineum (assembly GCA_026074375.1). NCBI lineage: Eukaryota > Viridiplantae > Streptophyta > Magnoliopsida > Asterales > Asteraceae > Tanacetum > Tanacetum coccineum. The sequence goes on from BQNB010062782.1 coordinate 11,159, forward strand.
CCCTGACAGTATTAACCTTTTTATTGAAAATACTATGTTTGGTTTAAATGGCCTTGTAATATGTGAATATCCTCTTTTGAAAGCATCTGATTTAGGTCTAGGATGATTCACAGTTGGTCTGGGGCCAGCAGTTTTAACTAGTTTGACAGCAGTATTAACACTTGCACCAGCATTATTAATTTTGCCAAACCTGGTTAATACTGTTTATGGAAACAATCTTCTATTAGGGTGACGGTGGGTCATTCTATTGGCAAAGTTCTTGTGATTCACCCTATTATAATTATTCCCATATATCATCCTTTCCCTTTGATGGTATTTACAATTTGCCTGCACATGACTAAAACTTCGACAAATAAAGCATGCTTTATTATACATCACAAAATTACTTCCTAGCTGCTGGGATTTAAGATTATTCCAATTCCTTTGATTCCCCTTAGGTTTTTGTGATCTGTACATCTCTGCATATTTAACTGGTTTCCTAACTTGTTTCTCTTGTTGTTTCACAATTTCTATCTTAGTAGGAAAAATAGTTTGCTTTTCTTTCTCTGACACCAACTCCTCAACCATTAGGGTATCAAGAGTTTTCTTAACCTCATTAGATGTATCTTCACAGACACTCTTAGTGACCTTAGGTCCATAGCCTTTAAATTCAGGCTGTTGGAACTCCTCAAGGCCAAAGTTGGACAAATCAATGGATGGGGGTGCAAATAAGCCTGTAGGTGGAGCTGGAACAGCATTGTAGCTAACAGACTCTACACCTTTTCTACTGTTATCAGATATTTGGCTCCCTATTAATTTGTCTAAGCATTTAGAGTCATTTTCAAATTTGATTGCTCTCTTTTTCATTCTTAAGCTTCTCTACTTCACATTTAAGCTCATTAATGTCAAAGTATTTGTATGTGATATCTCTTTTAAGTACAACAATTTGTTCATAAAACAAAACCTCATTTTTCTTCTAAAAGGCTAATTGTTCTTCTACAGACGCTAACCCTCTTTTATAATTTGCTAGATTAAACTCAAATTTATTATACTCTACTCTTAAGTCCTCAAGCTGAGTTTTAAGGGTTTCATAGCTTCTTAAACAGTTTTTAGAACAAGTCTTATCTGTATATACCTCTGAGTCTAAGAAAGCCATGAGAGCCATGTTTGTAGGAACTTCTTCTTCTGCCATAAAGCTCTAATCAAAGCCTGCTCCATCAATGGCTACCATTGCTTTGGAAGAAGTTTCTTTCACATTCACAGTTCTTCTTGAGCTATCTTGATTCTTGTTCCTATTGTCTTGATACCTAGGCCTGCTTTCTTGGTTCCTAGGACTTCTGCATTCCCTTGCAAAATGTCCCTCTTATGACAGTTGAAACATTCTACCTTTGACTCGTCATATTCTACAGTATCACTTCCATTGATAGTGATCTTCTTCCCATTTCTTTGGAAATATCTCCTTGCTCCATACTCAGTAATGCCAAATGCCACTTCAAATCCATTTCTTCAAGATCATCTTTATGGATGTCTTCATGTACCAGCTGAGACCTATTTGGTTGGTTGGCCAGAAAAGCATAAACTATGGCTTCACTGAGTTTGGCAGTACTATCTTGAGTACTATCAGTACTAATTGAAGAGCTAGCAGTACTAACTTAAACATTAGCAATATTAATTTCATTGGTACTGCTAGGAGTTAAAACAAATGCCATATTCTGAGAGCCTGAGCTTGAGTTTGATGGCACAGATCTTTTAATTTTTTGTTTAACAGTTTTGAAATTGTTGTAAAGATCATCAAAGCTCATTAAATCAAGATCTGGTTTGTTCCTCCAGACTACAACATGGGTGTTCCATTCAAAGAGTAGACTTCTCAAGAACTTTAAATTGAGATCTTCTTGAGAGATGTTTTCACCCAAGATGGACAACAGGCTAACAATTTTCTAAAGTCTGTTAAAGATAGAGTCAAGTGACTCTGTGCTTGGAGCATTGAATTTTTCATACATCTACTTCAGAAGTGTCTTTTATGTCTTCTTTGTGGCATCATTCCCCCCAAATCTTGTATGTATAGCATCAAACAAAGTTTTGGCATCCTTGTATTGATTAAAGGTTAGAAGATGCTCATTTGGAAGTGCCATTAGCAACATACTTCTGGCTTTAACATCATTCTTCTTCCGGGCCTTCTCTATAGTAGTAACAGCACCTGGTATAATTAAGGTAGAGGTATCATCAGTGTTTTGTGTAGTTTGAGGTACTGGCTTAAAAGAGTTTCCATTCTCTATGATCTCCCATAGAGCATAGTCTTGAATTTGGAAGTATTGTTCAATTCTGAGTCTCCACATCTCATATTCACCTTGTTTGAGAAGTGGCAGTTTTGCAGCAGCATTCGTTTGTGTGGTTTCTAGATCCATCTCTTTTGAACGAATAAAGAGTTCTTCTTGTTTGTATCTTCTAGATCAAAGTTTCAGAACACAAGGCTCTGATACCACTTATTGATCCCAATCTGATCTTGCAAACCTTGTAATAGGGTTAGTTGTATTTAATAGATCAAGACAACTATGCTAGAAACTTTGTTGATACTAAGAGTATGCGGAATCTACTCTTTAGTACTTAGAAGAATATCAATGTAATAGTAAACTGTAATGCAGTAGAATGAATGAACAATGAATATAACCAAAAAGCTTCAATATTATTATGATGAATAATACGAGTACTCTGTCTAGTACTAGGGTTTACAACCTTGAAGCTATGAATATGTCTATCGAGATGTGTTTACAACCATAACCTAGGATCTCCTTTTATACACCAAGGAGTCCTTTACAAGATAACTACAAATCTTCTAAACTTCTATAAGATATCAACATATCTTCTAATTATATAGGATATACATTGAATCATTCCATACATATCACAAAACACGCTTTTATCTCTTCAACAATTGTAATCTTTATGCAGCAGTACAAAAACCTCCAGTAGTACTAAAATTAGTACTGGCAGTACTATCTTCCTTCTGGCAATACTAACTGGTTAGTACTGTTAGTTATAATCTTGAGCAGTACAAAGTTCTTGAACTAGAAGTAGTAACTTGTGAAGATTTATTCCCAACACGAATGATACCAAAAATTGAACGATTATTAAAGTATAGATGATTACGAGGTGTTTCCTATGGAATTAAACGTGTTACTTGACCTTCTTTGCTCTTCTTGCCTTCTGAAATTCGACTTCTGTGGTTAGGGTTTTGAAAATATGTTTAAGCAAACCCTAAACTCATGTTTAAAGATTTGTATTTATAGTGTCTAGAATTTTGTCGATACGCCGTATTGGTTGAGGTCAATACGGCGTATTAGGGGTTTCTTGGAGTAGGGACCACGTTCAATATCTTCCAGAATATTCAAATACTCGATCTTGGATACGGCGTATAGAGTCTTCTGGATATGGCGTATTGATGTTCAATTCTTCGTAGTTTCTAGTGAAGTGCAGGCACAGATACGCCGTATCTTCCTTGTTGGATACGGCGTATAGGTTGTCAGAACAGTATCTTAAGATTTCTTTGTTTAAGCTCCAAAATGCGTGCCTTTTAGCATAACTTCACCAATCACTCTATAATTACTGCAAATATCAAATATAAACAATTAAGTAAAAATTCATGCAATAATTATACAAAATGGGTAAGAAAGATGGGATAAATGATGCTATAAAAGTGACGTTATTTGATGTCATTAAATATCCCCCCACTTGAATCCTACTTGTCTGCAAGTAGACTTTAGAAAATTTATAAAAATGTATCCTAACCGTAGTTAAGGATTTTTTTTCTTTAAGCAATTATTCATTCAATTACTAGTACACAAACAAACACCTCACGAAGTAGGAAGATGAAATCACTCAAATCACTCAACAAATCTATGTGGTAACATGTAACTAATTCGATCAATTGCTCGGTCGTGACGATTATTCTATCATAAGCTTGGCAAGGATACATATCTCCACCACTAAAGCTGAGGAGTGACAAGTCTACAAAGGTAAACCAGGTTAAGGTAAAAAGGGTTGATCATTCTTTCTAGTCTTTATTGATACCTATATTCCAAAAAAGGGAACTAAACCACACATACACATCCATAACGAGGGAATAGACATATGTGATTGCTCACTTCTTAACTCGAATAAACTAAAGAATAGGACCAGTAATATTCACCAATAGTCATAAATCAACAAGGGCGATGAAATGATATGCACACATCCTTAATGATGGGATAGACATACATGATTGCTCACTCCCTCATTCAAGTAAAACCAAAGGTTAGGATAAAGAAAAATAAAGGGTATGGAATCTTCTAATCCTTTCACCTAAAGTAATATACCAACAAGGCGGACAAAATTGCATATACATAACTGTAACAACGGAATAGATACATGCAATTGCTCGGATCCTCATTCAAGTAAGACCCAAGGTCAGGGATTAGGAAAGGGAAAATAATTGGTGTTAAATAAAAAGAACAAAACAAATAGATTAAGTCCATAAAAATAAGGTACAATGTTGCTAGTAACTTCTCCGACCATCCCTTAAAGAAGACACAAAATCAAAAGATAAATGCCTTGATCAATATATTAATCAAACAACCTTAGTTGGTGTTCCCAAAATGACCAACTCCCAAACATCCGTAACATATATACTTTACAACAATAGTGGTGATATCGATCACTTTTTTTACAAGATGATACATTGTTGGTTTATTTCGACCAACATACGACAATACTCTACATAATTACTTTTTTTGTATTTTTCACTTTTTTGATTTTTTTAACTTATAAACTATGAATTTCGGTGTAGTTTCACCATCTTCACGATCACAATGAATTTAGATTGTTTACCCATTCTCCTCCATACTTCGGACGTAAAAAAATAATTTGTAAAAATAGTAAAACACACTGAAAGATTACGACTAAAAATTTACACTAATTTTACATTCCCATTGCATTGTGCAATTTCTCGACCTAACTATAGATAGAAATTTCACACACGTACCCAATTGCATTGTGCAATTTTCGTGATCTAACCATAGATAAAATTTTTGCGTTGTAACACATGAAATACAATACTTTACACAAAAGCAACTAGCAACCGATTAAGGACTTAATCTAATAGGGTAGGCTAAGGTGTAAAGGTGTAACGAAATAAATTTGGTGTAAGAAAAGAATGGAATGGCTCAGCAGGTTTTTCTAGGGGTATCTGACTCTAAAAATAAGAGTAAACAAAAGAGTTTATACGGGATGTAGGAACCAATAATCACTTCACTTCCATGTTAGAATCCAAGAAAAGAGATAAGAGAATAAGAAGAATTTTAGAGAGAAGTTAGAGAGAGAAACAAGAGAAAAGAAAGAGAGGAGGATTGGATTATCACAAAGTGTGTGTGAAACAAATGAGACAACCAACCTTCTCCACACATAGATAAGGTGTATTTATACTAACCAATAATCACTTCACTTCCATGTTTGATCATGGGCCGGGCTCAGGATAACTTGGGCTTAAGCCAGCAACATATACAATATTAGATTAACTAACGAGCCCGATACCCATTCTAGCCTATTAAAACGTAAATATTATAAAGACCGAGGATTTCCACCTAAGTGACCAAGCTTCTATTTTTGATTCAATATTTTGAGGCTAACAATCTCCCCCGAAGCGAGGTCTTTGAATCTTGCTTCCTTAGATTTGCGGAGATTCTTTATCGTTGATTTCTTAAGTCTTGGTCTTGGTCTTTATCTTTGTTGTAGGCTTGTTACTTCATGTTGTGTGATCTTTGATCTTGAGCCTTTTGTCATTGTCTTTAATTTTGAGATCTTTAAATCTTTATCCTTGTTTGTCTTTGTCGTTATTTCCACCTTGCGATCTTGTATCTTGACCAACATACTCATACTATGCATCATCTTGAAAGCTTGCTAACAATCTCCCTTGACAATCTTTGTCTTGATAATCTTGATATCTTTAGGAAGATCTTGAATATTAGAGTTTACGAAAGTCTTTGTATTTAATTTTTGAGCTTTCTTGATTCTTAAATCTTGATGCTTATAGTATGTCTTTGTAACTTGAGTATGAGCATGTGGTAATGAATCTGACTCAGCTAGAGTGAGGTTGCAACACTGTCATTTGTACCTGCATTTTAAAGTTAGTGATGAATAGCAAATATGGACAAATATGGCTTTGTCATTCGTCTGAGTATGGTTGCGTTAACCTCCGATTCCGTAAAGCCCGACCTGTGATCAGGTAGATTCAATTTAGAAGAATCTCCTTGACAAGGTTTCCAGCTTAAAGCGTAAGATCCTTTAACACATATGCATTAGATTCACCATGCTTGCTTATTCTTATTACCGGAACGTCTTAAAGCAGACAGCACGGTAAGAGTGAATCAGACAATTACTATCTTTCTGATTGAGTCGTTAATTCATTTACTGGACCAAATCGATATCTAGTTGACACAAGCTTGATTCATATAGAATCTCATAAGAATAATGCGTAGGACTCTTGATAACATCTTGTGAATACTAAAGAGTATCACTCTGATGTTCTGGAAAAATCACAAGAATAATGCGTAGGACTCTTGATAACATCTTGTGAACTTATTGGTGTTAAACAAGTGTTTATCTTAGAATGTGTCCTAATGAGATTTATTTATTGATCTCCTGGCTCTAGACTTGATTTGTGCCTTTTTGTTTTAGTGATCAGAGGCTAGAGCAGACTGCCACCTATTCAATATCAACTAACTAGGAGTGAGAAAGTCAATAGAAGTCGTGTTGATCTCTATGACAAATGAGATAAGTATCTATTGAGAGAAACTTGAATGGCTGGGAAGGGTTGTGCAGTGCATCACTGGGTTCATGATGTCTTGTCTTTAATACCAGAATTCATCTTTGCGAAAACCGATAGCATATGTATTGACCCGGTTTCTGCCTAAATTGTGTGGAGGGCTTGTTTCTTTTCACCCTTTATCCATACATTTCTTTTTCAAACTAGATTTAACCGTCCTAGAGTGGGCTTCTCAAACTAGATTTAACCGTCCTAGAGTGGGCTTCTACTTCAATAAAACATGGAGTAATGATGAGTACAATAGAGTTAGAAAACCCTAAAAATCACCTAAGAACAGCTGCTATAAAGTATAAATCGTTCCTCCAAGTTTTCCTCTCTAAAACACAAAAACTAGGGTTTGTATATATAGATAAAAAATCGTGACATCGTCACTTGTTATTTGTGACGTCGTCAACCCATTAATCTTCTTCGAGCTTCTTTTGAATCGGTTAGTTTGACGTCGTCAATATGAATCCTGACGTCGTCTCTTTAGTGCTTTGACGTCATCACAGGAAATTGTGACGCCATCTCCACGGTGTGTAAACCAAATCTTGAGTGTCTTCGAGTAGAGTTGCAATCTTGTCCCGTTTCTTCTCAAATTGAGTCCAAAGTGTCTGTATTTTCTCCAAATGCTTCCCAAATGCTAAAATAAAAAAAACGATTAAGCACAATAAATGAGGATATTTGCATCAATTCGGAGGTTAAATGACCCTGAAAAAGTGTATAAAATGATACCTCATCAGTGTGTAATTGTAGAAATTTGAGAGAAGCAATATTAGGTTTAGACTGACAGAAAAAAAGTAAAGAAGAATAATCCATTTTCTACGTAAAACAAGTTCGTTGGTTTAAATTAGCCACACCCAAATATAAACGGTTAAAAACCAAAAAAATCTAAAAACCGAATATGGAAACCGATTAAATAACGAAAAAAATCGAATAACAAAAAACGATCGGTTTTTGATTTTTTGGTTTTATAAAAACGATTGTTTCCAGTGCGGGCTTTAGCCAAAAAACCGAACCAACTGAACCGTGCACCATCTAACACTTTATAATGGTGTAACTCAAACTTGAGAATGTTAATATATTAGGCGTGAAAATGAGTCCGCGCCACTCGTAAAAAGCTTTCGATTAGTTTGGTATAAATGCTTAACGAGTTGAGCCTTAACGAGCACAAGCCTAAGCCGAGATAAGTTCTCAGTCTCATTATTAATCGTGCTCGTGCCAAGTAGCGGTCAATTTTAATCGAGCTTCAAGCCCGAGCTTTATATACAAAACTCGATTGTGCTCGCGATCTAAACACGACATTGAATATATTAACTTATTAAACATATATAATGCATTTATCTTGTATTATTGCGAGAACTTTTATCGAGCTCCATAAACAGGATTATTTACGAGCTCAAAATAGATCATTTTCTACGAGCATAACTTTGAATGACCTTTAATTTTTTCGTTGACGCGTTATAAAAACGAGTGAGCCCGAGCTTAAAAAACAAGGCTCGAACCGAGCTAACGAGCCGAAGATGACATTTATAGAATTTGAAGAAGACATTCATAAAACTTAAACGAGCTCGAGCTCGAGTTCTATAATATTTAAAAAACAAGGCTCGAACTTATCTGAGTTCAAGATGACATTTATAGAATCTGTTCACAAACTTGCTTTCATGGCCATAGAGATAGAAAGTATCTAATTTCGATATGTTTTTCTTTGCAGTAATTTAGACAAGTTGGGTTAACGCGTACGGCTGTGTAAAGAATATCGTCTAGTTAACTAATCCCATGATTGTTACTTATAACTTTTTTGGGAAAACCTCTAAGTTTGGGGTGGAGTACTAACCTGTAAGTCCTAGTGGCTTATATAGATTTAGACCAGTTTAAGTAATGTGCAGATTGGTATGAGTTTGAGGATAATGGATAATTTGTTAGGATAATACTTTGAATCTTGTTATAATCATTTTTTTTCCGGATATAGCATTTTTCAAGCCTGTAATAGTCATGAAACTTATAGAAGGATATTTGAAAGAATATATACATATTTTGCAAGATGCTCCCAATTATACATGAGACCAAGATAATTAGGTGGTGTTTAGTTGTGGAAATTTTTTTTTTTTTTTGTTTCTAAATTTCTAGATGGTTTTTCTTCTCTAAAAAAGAGTTGAGAATTTTGAAAACTTGTTTAGATAAGAGTTATATTTAAAAAATAAAATGAAAAGATGTTTAGATGGATCTATTTTCACTCATTTTTCTTTTCATATTTAATATTTTTTTCATATTAGCTCTTTGTATACGATTATAAAAACAATAAAAAATAAAATACAAATGAAATTAATAAAAACTAACTACAATCATAAGCATATATTTAATTTGTAGTATACTCGAAATTAACATTACCGAACATATATAAATCTCAATTAACATTACGTTTTCGTCAAATTTCTTACGTTTTCGTCCGTTTTTTTACGATTTCGTCCGTTTTTTACGTTTGCGTCCGTGTTTTTCCGTTTTCGTCAAATTTCTTACATTTTCGTCCGTTTTTACGTTTTCGTCCGATTTCTTACGATTTCGTCCTTTTTTACGTTTTCGTCCGTTTTTTACATTTTCGCCATATTTCTTACGTTTTCGTCAGTTTTTTTACGTTTTCGCCTTTTTTTTACGTTTTCGTCTGTTTTTTTACGTTTGCGTATTTTTTTACGTTTTCGTCCGATTTCTTACGTTTTCGTATGTTTTTTTACGTTTTCGTCTTTTTTTACGTTTTCGTCTGAAGATGCTCTTAAGATGTTTTCGTTTTTTTTACCGTTTTTCCCGTGTCTGGTTGTTTTACTTTTTCGCCGATTTTTGTACGTTTCGTCCCGTTTTTTTTACGTTTTCGACCGATTATCCGTCATTTTTTTTTTCGTTTTCGTGCTATTTTTTTTACATTTTCGTCATATTTCTTATGTTTTCTTTTCATCCGCCGCCTTTTTTAACTTTCCCGTCCACGATTACTTATGATTTCGTCTTGTGTTTTAACGTTTTCGTCTATTTTTTTTACGAATTTCCACAACTCTACTACTACAGTAAACTCTACTAACCAGCGAAATCTTGACCGAACCCCCCCAAACTCGTAAAACCAACGATTTCCTTTCTTTTTGTCCGTTTTTTACGATTTCATCCGTTTTTTTACGTTTTCGTCCGGTATTTAACTTTTTCGTCCGATTTCTTACGTTTTCGTTTGATGTTTTACGTTTTCGTCCATTTTTTACATTTACGTCCGTTTTCTTAAGAAATCGTAAACTTAAGAAATTAGACGAAAACGTAAGAAATAGGACGAAAACTTAAGAAATCGGACGAAAACGTAAGAAATCGGACGAAAACGTAAGAAATCAGACGAAAACGTAAAAATACAGACGAAAACGTAAGAAATCGGACGGAAACGTAAAAAATCGGATGAAAACGTAAAAATACGGACGAAAACGTAAGAAATCGAAGAAAACGTAACAAATCAGACGAAAATGTAAAAACGGGCGAAAACTTAAAAACGGACGGAAACTTAAAAAATCGGATGAAAACGTAAAAAACCGGACGGAAACGTAAGAAATCGAAGAAAACGTAACAAATCAGACGAAAATGTAAAAAACGGACGAAAACGTAAGAAATCGGACGAAAACGTAAGAAATCGGACGAAAACGTAAAAAACAGACGAAAACGTAAGAAATAGGACGAAAACGTAAAAAACGAACGAAAACGTAAGAAATCGAACGAAAACGTAAGAAATCGGACGAAAACGTAAAAAACAGACGAAAATGTAAGAAATCGGACGAAAACGTAAGAAATCGGACGAAAACATAAAAAACATACGAAAACGTAAAAAATCGGACGAAAACGTAAGAAACCGGACGAAAACGAAAAAACAGACGAAAACGTAAGAAATCGGACGAAAACTTAAAAATCAGACGAAAACATAAGAAATCGGACGAAAACGTAAGAAATCGAACGAAAACGTAAAAAAAACACGAAAACGTAAGAAATCAGACGAAAACGGGCAAAAACGTAAAAAAAAAGGATGAAAATGTAAAAAATCGGACGAAAACGTAAAAGTTGAATGATAGGTCGCATACAAAAGCACGTAAATAAATATATTGATAAACATAAACAAGCAATCAACGATAAATTAAGAAATCAAGATAAACAAACCAAACATTAAGATCTTCATAATAATGGCTAATACCCGAAGGGATTAGCCTTCAAATGTCATAATTAATACACAAGTAATAATCTAGCCAAGGTAAACTAACCAAGTTAACGAATGATACCAAAAACTAAACAATTACGAAAGTACAAGAAATTACACGTTGTCTCCTGTTGGGATTCTGAAGCTTCTACAAGTTAATACTGTTGGCTCAAAATTAATACTGCTAGTGAAGACTTAATGTTGTTAATGAAGATTGAAGAAATAAGTCTTAGTCTTTAGTACTGCTAGCTTTGTAGTTAGTACTGCCAGTATAATGTTAGTACTGCCAGTAATAGTTAGTACTGTTAGTTAGTATTAGTACTGCTAGTACATTGTATTAGTACTACTTATGAGATATGCATAAGATAAATTAGGAATAGATATGCATTATCTCTGAACACGTTTTGTAAAGCCCATTAGGGTTCCTTAGTCTATAAAAGGAACCCTAGGCATAGTTAGTAGATATAGTTCTACACAAATCAACAGAGATCGATTAGTAATCATAGTTTTGTAATCTGCAACCTAGGCAGATTTAAGTTATAATACAAAGTTCTTTTGTGATTCTTAATACTGTTCTTCTTATCATTATTGATTAGTTTCCGCATAATCAATAGTGTTCAAATCAGTGTTTCATTATTGTTGCTTTAGAATTATCTAAAGGAACAAACCTTTTACAAACTAAAGGTTAAGATCTATTCAGTAAACGATCCAACAAGTGGTATCAGAGCTTGTGTGGAAACTCTAAATAAGGAGAACTCAATTGTAAGATGGTAGAACTAGACATTCCTCCACCTACCATCACAGCAATGAAAATCCCTATCATCAGGAAGGGAGAATATGATATTTGGAGCATGAGAATACGACAATATATTTGTCACACAAACCATAACCTATGGGATGTTATTGTCAATGGAGATCTAGAAGAAGAGCCTGCACCAACAAGAGAAACATCTGCTCCTACTGCTCCTAAGACTGCCAAACAACTGGCTGCTAAAAGGAATCAGGAAAGAGTTAAGAGCATCTTGCTTTTAGCAATACCTGATGAATACCTGCTCAAGTTTCACAATGTTGTGGATGCTAAATCACTCTGGGAAGCAATCAAATCAAGGTTTGAAGGTAATGAAGAATCCAAGAAGATGCAAAAAATGTTCTAAAACATAAGTTTAGAAACTTTTCTACTACATCAAATGAAAGTCTGGATAAGGCTTATGATAGGTTCCAAAAACTCATAAGTCAATTGGAGGTTCATGGTGCTCCAATATCAAAGGAAGATATCAACCAGAAGTTCCTAAGAAGTCTTCCTCCTTCATGGAATTAAATTGCTCTAATCATGAGAAATAAGCCAGAAATTGATGAGATTGATATTGATGACCTTTACAACAACCTTAGGGTCTATGAAGATGAGATGAAAAGGTCTTTAAGTTCCACTTCTACTTCTATATTATTGCCTAAGTACCTACTTTTGCCATTAAGTCCCCACTATCATGAACCGTTAATTACTCTTCGGGGTAACGCGTATACTTTCTGTAACCAACGCACTTCATTTGAAACACTATGCGGGTGTTAGGCAAAGGCACCCATTAAGGAGAACTTGTGATTATTGATTTTCTCAAGGTCTCGGTGTCATGAGCTTAGAGCATAATACTAATAATTGTACACATCGCAATTATTACACTTATGGGTGTATAACAACGTAACCCACTTTTTATGATGACTTGTATTCAAACTATTTACTATAAACCTATGAATTTTACTCAACCATTGTGTTGACCTTTTTAGCATGTTTTATCCTAGGTATTTATTTATATTTTGAGTCAACAAGTGGCTAACGGAGGTGAAGGCAATGTAGACTTTAAATTGCTAAACTGTTATCATATCAAACTTTAGCTTTTATGATGTTGGGACCTCACTTTTGTAAAACTCTGATGAATAATAATATAATCTAAATTAACCAAAAATGTCTATTTAACTACATTTCCATAATAGTATGTAACTATTTTCTTTTCTAGCCAGGAGTGGGGGGGGGGGGGAGAGAGAAGTCCCTATGCTACTACATTTCCAGAATAGTAATTAAAGATACTTACCTATTATAACAATTATATAAATAACTTATGTATTTACAACTAGGTTTGTTAACAGATTGATGTCTTCTCCCAACCTCCTACTTCTGGTATTAATGATTGCTTTATTTCCCCTCTAGACTACTAGACTATATATCGCCGCTTTCCCCGGACAATGTATCAAGCTTATTCTAGCACTTCAAATAACTAATTGGGTTTAGTTCCAATAGCTCACCAACTCGTCACATTTTCAAGATGACCCATTTATGAAGGTCATACAATCATATGATACTATTCCACCACCAACTATTTTGCCTCCATCTACAATGCTATCACCAAAGTTTTTAATCCTAAAGAAATCTTACTTCTAGTGAATTATTTGCACTTAAGAAACGAGGCTGTGATCAATCATCCTCCTTTACTTCTGCCCTACCTCAAGAATTCGAGATGGGAGAAAGCTCTCGTAAGACAAGTGTGGAATGTCACGAGGAGCAAATTAAGGAAATTATGAATCATCTGGATGAACTCTCTCTCGACCGCATTGACACATAGAAGACAACATAGAAGGTCTTGGAAAAGGTCGGGTAATCATACAACAAGATTTTGACAATCTAGAAACTGAACTCAAAAAGGCTCGTACTTAAATTACTAACACTAAAGGACCAAATGGTGAAATAACAACAAGATTTGAGCTCTAGCTCGCCTACAAGATTGCTGATCTTGAACAAATCATCAAGGATATCTAAGATCGTCACCAAGAAGACAAAGAAAGTCTTCTGGATGCAATCTATGAACTCAAAATCAACAAGGAAGGACCATCGGACTAATATATTAGATCCTAGTTATAGTTTTTAGAACCTAGCCATGGGATGTGTGGTATAAATAACAACACTTGTCAAATTTTGACTATGTACAGTACACAGACAAGTTGTTTTAATACAATGGCAATCCCATTATACCTTGTTGTTTTCATCCCATATCTTATATTCCGATTTCTCATATATTCGTCTTCATTATTATAAATCATACTGTGACCCCTTAGAAAAAAACTAGTTCCCGAGAAATCAAATAACAAATGCATTTAAATCACATAATAATCTAAGAATCAATATCACTATTGATAAAAATGCTTAAAAGTTTAAAAATAAGCCTTGCATTTTAAGCATTTTAAGGAAAGACTTGTGATATCTTTCTAATTTCATGTTGTTTTATGTTGATAGAATGCCTCCTAAAAAGGACTCAACAACTGTAGCAACTAGCCATGACTCGGGCTGCCATCAGGCGACTAGTCGCTGATAGTGTTGCCACAGCTCTAGAAGCACAAACTGTAAACATGGAAAATACTGACAATACCAATGGGAACACTGGACCAAGAGAAGCTCATGTAGCAAGAAAATGTAGCTACAAGATTTATTGAGACTTCCAACCTTACACTTTCAAGGGTACATTAAGGCCATTGGTCCATCCGCTGGTTTGAGCGAACTGAATCAGTGTTTTCCTGTAGCAACTGTACCGAAGACTGCAGGTGAAGTTTGCTACTGGTACTTTAACTGAAGAAGCTCTATCTTGGTGGAATTCTTTTGCCCAACCCATTGGGATAAGAAGAAAGCCTACAAGATTACTTGGGTTTAAAATTCAATGAAGCTTTTGATAAAAAGTACTGTCCCCAACTAGGTCCAGAAGATGGAAAAACAATTTTACACTATAACTATAAGGGAACGATTCTCAAGTCATATGAAGATTTCCAAGAATTGCAACCTAATTCCCCACTATGTGCCAGATTCTGAGAAAATTAATGGAAGTTTTCGATCGGGTATTTACCTCGAGTATTGAAGGGAATGTTACCGCCTCTAAACCTCAAACTCTAGAGGAAGCCATTAACATAGCCCAGAGGCTAATGGATCAGGTAACAAAGCACACCCCGGTGCAAGTATCAAGTGATCACAAATGAAAGTTTGACGACAGAAGAACTTTTAACAACAACAACTACCGTACCACTAACACTAACAACCGCTACAATAATCACCAACTACAACAGAATAGAAGACAGAAAACCTTCAGGTCTTATGCCATCACTCCAACTGAAAACAGTAGGTATGTTGAAAATATCCCATTATGTAAGAAATGCACTCTGCATCACACAGGACCTTGCACTGTTAAGTGTAATACTTGCAACAAGGTGGGCCATCTGACCAAGAACTGCAAAAACAAAGGGCCAGCCACTGGAAGAAATCTGCTACCAGTGACAGTTACTTGTCATGCCTGTAGAGAGAAAGGGCATTATGCAAATTAGTGCCGAAAGACCACCAACAACAATGCCCAGGGAAGAGCCTACATGCTAAGGGATATGAATGCTCACCGAGACTCGAACATAGTCACGGGTATGTTCCTAAACCAACATCTAGCTAGAGTTTTATTTGATTCCGGAGTAGATAAAAGCTTCGTATCCATATCTCTTTCCTCTAAGCTAAATATTCCACCCATTACAATAGATACCTTTTACGATATCGAAATGGCTGACAGAAACTTAGTAAGCACAAACACCGTTATTTAGGGTGCAATCCTGACCTTGTTAAACCAACCTTTCAAAATTAATCTTATGCCAATTAAACACGGTAGTTTCGACGTCATCATTGGTATGGATTGGTTATCTAAGTATCATGCTAGGATCATCTGTGACGAGAAAGTCGTCCACATACCCATCGACGATGAAACATTAATCATTTGAGGTGACCAAAGTAAAACCCGACTAAATCTCAAATCTTGTATAAAAAACGAAAGGTATATATCTAGGGGATGTCAAGTTTTCGTAGCCCAAATAATGGAAAAGAAGTCGAACGAGAAACGACTAGAAGACATACCGGTAGTTAGAGAATTCTCGGAAGTTTTTCTTGAAGATCTACCTGGCCTTCATCCCGTTCGTCAAGTAGAATTTCAAATCAATTTAATTCCAGGAGCGACACCTGTAGCCCGAGAACCTTATATATTAGCTCCTTCAGAAATGCAGGAACTATCTAACCAACTTCAAGAGTTGGCAGATCGAGGTTTTATTCGACCAAGTACTTCACCTTGAGGAGCTCATGTCTTATTTGTTAAAAAGAAAGACATATCTTTCTGAATGTGTATCGATTACCGAGAGTTGAATAAACTTACCGTAAAGAATCGTTACCCATTACCCATGATCGATGACTTATATGACCAACTTCAAGGTTCGAGTGTTTACTCAAAGATCGACTTGAGATCAGGTTATCATCAACTAAGAGTAAGGGATGAAGATATTCCCAAGACTGCTTTCAGAACAAGATACGGACATTATGAATTTCAAGTGATGCCATTTGGTTTAACAAACGCGCCTGCTGTATTAATGGATCTCATGAATCGTATGTGTAAACCATACTTGGATAAATTTATGATAGTGTTCATCGATGATATTCTCATCTACTCTCGTAACAAAGAAGAGCACGCAAATCATCTGAGAATAATCCTAGAATTACTCAAGAAAGAGAAGTTGTATGCCAAGTTCTCCAAGTGTGATTTCTGGATTCATATCGTGCAATTTCTTGGACACTTAATTGATATTCAAGGACTTCATGTTGACCCCGCCAAGATTGAAGCAGATAAGAATTGGGCATCTCCTACTACACCCACAAAAATACGCCAATTCTTAGGACTTGCCGGCTACTACCGGAGATTCATCGAATGTTTTTTGAAGATTGCAAAGTATTTGACTGAATTATCCCAGAAAAAAAAGAAGTATATTTGGGACAAAGATCAAGAGTTGGCTTTCCAATTACTAAAACAGAAACTTTGTGAAGCTCCAATCTTAGCATTACCAGAAGGAAACGACGATTTTGTTGTTTACTATGATGCATCCCATCAAGGTCTGGGAGCGGTGTTAATGCAAAGAGAGAAAGTTATTGCATATGCATCCCGACAACTCAAACCTCATGAAGAAAACTATACCACTCATGATCTCGAATTAGGAGCAGTTTTTATAAGGGTTGAGGATGTTGAGGTCGGGGGTTCGAGCCTTGCTCACCCCTGATTTCCATCTTCCCCTTTTTTTTTTATTTTCGAAAACTTATAAAAGCAAAGTTGTATATAAGCTATAAACTAACAATTTATATAAAAGAAGCTTTTTATGAAATCTACTGAATAATCTAGAAAATGCTCAAAAAGGACAGAAAAAACACTTAACTATATTTTTTGGCTTTTATCAAATTTTAAGAACTTAAAAAGCTAAAATAAGCTAAAACCTAAGAACAAAAAGCACTTTTATACTAATCTTAACCTAATAAGCTAGAAATGACAGAAATAAGCACTAAAATATAAGCCATAAGCAGACACATCTCAATAAGCTCATATGAAAGCTTGAAACCAAACAACCCCTAGACAAACTTTGAACTTAACTTTAAACTAGCAAATGAGAACATTAGACAAAATGGCTTAGAAATCCTTAAAGCTTATACTAAAGACTATTTAAAACTGCTTTTTAAAAGAAATTTGAAATTCAATAAGGCTAAGAAAAAGTTAATTGAAAAGACTAATGCAGGCAGACTATTATATTTTTTTGGTTTTTAAGAGTTTTTATGAAAAAGAAAAAGGACAGTTTTGCATTCCTAAAACAGATAAACAAATAAACTTTTTAAGCAAATTTAAGACCTAAGCTATATAGATTAACCTATAAACTACTTGTGCACGGAATTTGAAATGCTAAAAACTATTTTAACCTACTTAAATTTTAGATTGAAATTCGTTGTTTTTGCTGTTTTTCTGCTGATGCACTTGACATCCTAATTCAAAACCTTTTAGTGCAGGCCAAGAGACCTGATTCTATGCTACTTAAAACAATTAACTAAAAGCAAGGAAGGTAAAATCAGCAGCTAAATTGACTTTGAGCTAAAAATCCTAACATAACTGAGCTAAGGTTAACAGATTCAAATTACCAACTACTAACCTATAGATAACTAAATTAAACAAAACTAAACTCTTAAATGTTAAACTTATAAACTTGATATTAAAGTTTAAACTCAAATTAAAGGACCAATAGACTAATAGCAGTACTAACTTCCAATTAGTACTGCTATGCCAAACACCCCTTAAACTTGATAATTTACATTTAAACTTATGAAGAAGAGATCTAGTCATTAAAACTTCAATACCAGATATTGAACAGATTATAACAACCTTAATAATCAATTATCAATAAGTGATAAGTGTAAAATACACATATGTGTTTATACCAAAAATGGCCCTAAATGACCCAAAACAGACTAAAAATGGCAAAGATATGCTTGTTTTTGTGTTTTGTGTATGCAGGTATGGATAAGACAAATATCACAAGAAAACCGCCAAAAACGGGCAAACACGGACACGAGAACGGAAGAGTGTGCAAGAGCCGGAAGCCAAAGCCAAGAAAAGTCAACCTTCAGTCAAAATTGGTCAAACCTTGGTCAACTCTCAAAGTCAACACTAGAAGACAAAAATCCCAATGTTTTCATTTAAGTCCCCTAAGTTCCAAAAGTTACACAAATGGTCCCTAAGGCTTAATGGGCCTTAATCTTTCCTTAACCCTTCACCCGGAAACAACAAAACCAAATTCCAAGGCCATTTCCCAAAACCCGGCCAAAAACTTAAACCTATAACCCTTTTATAAAACTTCAGGGACTTGTTCTGCCAATTTCAAAACTTCACACCACTTCCAACACAAATACAAGGACTGAATTTGGCATAAGCCCAAAGTTTAAAAAGTTTTACCCATTTTCAGTTGAAAATGGCGCCAAAGGCCTTGTTACTGTTCATTCATCCCCTCCGATTCACCATCAGTAAAAAACAAAGGGCTTGTCAAAATTAAAGGGTACAAACGACTATTCAAGTGAAGTACAACATAACACCAGGGTTAATTACGTCAAATCAAGAGCTCCTATTGGCTAACACAAGCAAAGAAGCCACGTGGATATGAAGGAAGCATACAGAAAGTTGGGAATTACACTGGACCTACTCTCAAAAGAAGCACAATTAAGTTTACTACACGGATGCCACGCTGGTAATCCGTGTAAGTTATAATTTGATCTAACGGATGAGATTATAGATCCAATCATTGGGAAAAAGTACGGATGTGATTGACAGGAGCGTGTGATGCAAGGGAGACCTAGTAGCTTCTTCAGTGGCTATAAATACTCACACTTCACACACATTCAGTATCTAGTTAGTAGTAGCTTTTAAATTTTTAGTTTAAATTCTAGTTTTAAGCTTAATGTAATTTTAAATGTTTTGTAATTTCCTTTTCAAGCAATGTAATCAGAGTTTTTAGTAAATGAAATCCAGTTTGCTTTGTTATAATCTCTTTTAATTTCACTCTTAAGCTCTCACTTTTCTTTCAATATCTTGCTACTATTACTCATAAGCTCATATAAGCTACTTTTCAGCTCTCATGAGTCTATAAGCTCATGATTTGAGCTTTATTCAGTCCTAATCATATTTAAACATCTAAAATTAGTTTAAAACCTACCTACCTTGAACTTATTGGATTTTGGCTTATGGAAGGGGAGTCAATTGTGGAAGGACTCCCAAGGACCTTTACTGGCTTATTTTAAATAAGCCAGAGCTGTAGAATAGCTCTAAGAGCACCTTTGTGCCTTGTTAAGCTAGGCAAATAGTAAGTTCTCTTTAAATTTCTTTGTACTTTAATTTCTAGTTTAATAATTGCTTAAATACTTGTTTACTTTGCTTATCTGCTTATTTAGTTGTTTAGCTGAGCTTATTTGTAATCTATCTTGCTTATTAATCATGATTTACTATCTGTTTTTAGTTTTTATAGTGTAGGTTTTAGTAGTTCATAATTTGTCTTTAGAAATCATAAAAATCCAAAAATATTTGCATTTTGCTTTTCAGCTTATTATTGTTTGTTTATCTGCTTATTATTAGTTTATAATTGCTCATTTAGTCTTTAATATAGTTAATCTACATCTGTTTAGTTCTTATTTGCCTTAAATCTGTCTAAAAATCAAAAATACAAAAATAAAGGAGTGTTTGGCATTAGCTATTTTGACCATCAAAAGTCAAAGTGAGTTTTAATTTTTGCTTGAGTCAGTTTGTAATTCATTTAAAACCAATAGGAAAAGAGTTTTTAAAAGTTAGATTTTAAAAATTAAGAAGTTATGGCTTAATTTAGGTGTGCCTGCACCAGGGGAGTTTATAGCTTAAGTCTTGCCTGCTTAATTTGATGCAAGCTCTTGTGAGCTTGAGTCCTTGTTTGTGTTGTGTTATTTGTCACCCAAGTAAAGCATCATAGTGCAGGTTTACCCTTTTGGTAACCTGCATAATAGTTTTTGTTCCTAGCCATTTGCATCAGCAGTTCTAACTGCAGTTAGAGCTGTTGATCTTTTGAGCTTCATTTTAGCTTATAATTGTAGGGTCTAGGGGCTTATTTTCATATAGCTTATAGAATAGTCATAGCTTAATATAGATTAGGACTTGCCTTTCATTTTCTAGCTTAATTAGTTAAGATAATTCAGAGCTTATAACTTAGTGTACATTAGCTTTTAAAATTTCATCAAAAGTTCAAAAAGTCCAAAAACAGTTGTCACTATTAATTAGCTCTTTGAATTTGAATTCTATCTTGTAGTAATAAGTTTTATCATTTATATTCATAGCTTTATAGTTGCTTATCTAGTTTTCAAAAGCTTAAGGGATAGTTTAGCTTATTGAGCATTTTAGCTTAAGTGGATTTTGTGTTTATTGAGTTACTTCCTGAGTTTACCAATTTGAATGATCAATTCAGTTAGTCTTAAGAGTTTTCTGTTAAAGTGGTTTATCATTTCTAGCTTATATACATCATAAGCTTCCTGGAACTTCTTTTGGTTTTCAAAATGAGCTTATATTAAAGCTTGTGCAAGCTTATAAGTCAAAAAGCAAAAGTGAGCTCAAAATCTCACTTCCTGTGGACAGCTTATTCTTAAGCTGTTACAGTGCTTATTCGACATTTTCAGACCAATAGTACCCCCCCCCCCCCACCCTTATTCTCCGTAGTTTTAAAGTTGCTTAGAATAAGGTTTTTAATAAGTGTAGGTATTTAGTTTTTGCAAAAAGTGAAAATAAAAAAAATACAAAAAATGGGGGTTTGCCAGACTTGAACCCACGACCTCCCTCTCACAACACACACGACTTAACACTTGTGCTACAATAGCTCATCCGTCTACTTCTCTTTCCATATTTTTATTATACACGTTTTCTTTTCTTGTTCCTAACATAAGCCGTAGCTTATTAAGCTTATTCTAGGGCTTATTCTTTAAGCTAGTAGGTAATTAGTATTTTTCACTTGTTCTTTGTTTCATTTAGAATTTTCCCTGAATTTTTCATAATTTTCTATTTAGTAGATTATTTTTAATCATTTTTCTTAGGTTTCAATTTTCGAAAATACATTAAAAATAGAAATAATTTTCAGAAAAATACAAAAAAATAGTTTTTAGCATTAGAATAAATACTTTTAGGTTTACATTCATAAAAATTATTTTCAACACTTTTAGATTTTAATTTTCATTTTTAAGCCTTTTTTTTATTTTAAAAAATAGGATTTTAATTTTAAAAATAGTTAAAAATAGTTTTATGAGTTTTTATGTTATTTTAGACTTTTATAAGTTTAAAAATCATTTTTCTAAATTTTTAGGACTTAATTTGCTATTTTTTTAGGATTTAATTAGATTAAAATAGTTTTTAATTCATAATAAATATTAAAATAATAAAAAAAAATGTTTTTTCTTTTTCTTAAAATTTTATTTTGTCCTAATTTAGGTTTAGAAATTTGGTTTGCATTTTTAGGAGTTAATTTTAGTGTATTTGCTTATTTGTCGCGTTTTATTTGCTCCCGTTAATTAGTTTAAGTGGTTTAATTGGTTTTCAATTGTCAATTTTTAATTGTTGCTTTTAATTAATAGTTATAGTACTCAAAAGTATCTTTTCTCTCATTCAAATCATAATCCAAGCTAAAGCAAGTTTCAGTTTCTCAGGTCGTTGGGGAAACGACGGGGGGGGGGCGGGGGGCCGGGTGATCATTCTTCCGGTTAAATATACGTATTATATATTATTATATTTTAGAGTGAGCTTTTCTTAAGGGATAGACCTTTGAGGAAGTTCTTAATTGCTCTTTGGAATATTAATAGTAAATTTTAAAGCGTATATAAACTCACAATCATGTCCCAGAGGCATTTCTAAAACAATCAAAATATGCTTATGAAAATTATAAAAAACATGGTTTGTAACTAGTGATTCTGTAGACACTCTTTGGTGAAAAAGAATAAACTGGATGAAGATCTACAGGGGAAACCAGTGGATGCTACACTTTACTATGGCATGATTGGATCCCTCATGTATCTGACATCCAGTAGACCCGACCTTATCTATGCAGTCTGCTTGTGTGCTTGGTATCAGGCAAAGCCTACCGAAAAGCACTTAAATGCGGTTAAACGGATCTTTCGATACCTAAAAGGAACCATTAACATGGGTCTCTAGTACTCAAAGGATACCGATATGTCCCTAACAGCATATTCAGACGTAGATCGCGCGGGGTGTCAGGATACTAGACGTAGTACATCGGGAAGCGCTTAATTCTTAGGTGA
This sequence comes from Tanacetum coccineum, assembly GCA_026074375.1. Taxonomy (NCBI): domain Eukaryota; kingdom Viridiplantae; phylum Streptophyta; class Magnoliopsida; order Asterales; family Asteraceae; genus Tanacetum; species Tanacetum coccineum. The sequence goes on from BQNB010062782.1 coordinate 33,860, forward strand.
TAAACTTGTTAGCTGGTCTTCCAAGAAGCAAAAGAGCACTGCGATCTCGAGTACAAAGGTAGAATATATTTCCTTATCTGGGTGTTGTGCTCAAGTCCTTTGGATGCGATCATAGCTCACAGACTATGGGTTTACATTCAATAAGATTCCTCCGTACTGCGACAACAAAAGTGCAATTGCTCTATGTTGCAACAACGTTCAACACTCAAGAGCAAAGCACATCGATGTACGCTACCATTTTATAATGGAGCAAGTGGAGAATGAAATAGTGAAACTATACTTTGTTCGGACGGAATATCAACTGGCTAACATCTTCACCAAACCCTTGCCACGAGAAAGATTCAATTTCTTGATCGAAAAGCTTGGTATGAGAAGCATGTCTCCGGAAACACTAAAATGTCTGACAGAGGAAGAGGACGAGTAATGGTGGTAACTCGTGGTATATCCTATGTATAATATGTATATATGAAAATATTAAAACCCAAAAAGATTTTTCATTTTATATAAATTTTTCAAAAAAGAAAATATAAAAATATAAAACCAGAAAAGAAAATACAAAATTAAAAAATTAGAAAAATACAAAAATAGGTTTTCATGACATGTCTTCTGAAAATCGATAACATTTACGGCCTTAGAAATGTCATTCAATAATGATACGAGGCTGTAAATGAAGTTCGAGCAGAAGTTCAAAATGTTTTAAAACATGTCAAATGGCTTGCTATTATTTCAGATAGCAACCCGATCTTCAATTTAAAGGCAAGTATTTCAAAAAGAAAACTTGTCCTCTCAACGGGAATTAATTTTCTCAGGCATGGTCTACTTTATGACCATGCAAAGGCTTGTGTTTACTTTGCAACACAACCCGTGCTTCCTTTATACAAATTAATGTACGTGTCAGTGCATTTCTTTGTCAAAATAAGAGAAATCTTATTTTTTTATAGTGTTGATTTTTAAAAATAATCATCTCAGTAATTCATCAAAAAATAATTTTTCAAGGCATTTGACCACTCAAACAACGACTACTGCTCTTTATTTAGAAAATGAGTCATTATTTAAGGGGGAGAAAATGTCAAATATCTTCTTCAAAATCATGAAGTAATAAAAGGAAAAAGGTTTTTAAACAATAACGGAATAATATATATCAGGAAGTTAATTAATTTTAATTTATTTGAGCATTATATGTTATGTGTTTATGCTTTTAGGGGCCTCATAGCAAATTTAAGGCTTAGTCTAGTTTATTAAAATTTTAGGGACTAAAAGTGATAAATATGAAACTAGGTTTATCCTTAGAAAAATTATTAAAAGGAAAGAGAAAGGGATATAGAGTTAAGGGGGGCATTTATGCCAAAAACTCAAGTTTCTAACACAAACACCCCCTTACCCTGTTTTTTTATTCACACAAACCAAACACACCTAATTTTTTCTTTCTTTTTCTTCCCTTCATTGACAAAACTCGAACAAATCAAGAACCTTCAAATCTGTGCTTTTCAATCATTAAGGTATATGTGGAAATTCTAGAGGGGGGTGAATACGTTTCCATTTAAAAAACTTAAAACGTTTTGTATCAAATTATCGATCAAGTTGAACACAATATAAGAAGTGTGAATAATACATCTATATCCACTAGAACATGGCATAACAATATAAACACAATCATAATGTTAACTTCTATCCATGACACAATCATCATCCAAACAATATAAGCAACAATCAACACACATATAGATCTAATGCAAATATAAATGTAAGGCGATAAGGTAAATAAAGATGTAAAGCGAAAAGTAAAAGAAAATGCAAACCGGACGCGATGATTTATAGTGGTTCGGTCACGAAGCCCCTCTTCGCCCTACCTCACTCCCACTAGTCAACAAGCTCCCTTTAGGCGGAGAAAACCGTACACGATTAAGCTTACACCAATTTCCGACATTAAGACAAATGTCGAGTTCTAATCATAGCTAGAACCAATCTATCACAACTCTTGTATGCTAACTGTACTACTTCACAACGATTCACAACTTAGTTTCACTTCACAACTTCTTTTCACTCCACAACTTCACTTCAACTTCACGACTTCTCTACCCTTCA
>BQNB010062783.1:0-35943 GCA_026074375.1 Tanacetum coccineum
CTGCATTTTCAGCTTGAGCTTCATCTATGAGTCTGTCAGACTGTAACTAAATAGCTTTTTTGACGGCTTCATACATCTTGTTGGCAAGGTACGCATCAACAATGCCTAGAATTAAAGAAACTGGTATAGCAAATTGGTTTGTTTGCTTGAATTCCAAGAAGTCGGTTTCCAAAGTTTTTAGTCTATGGTAAAATCTGAATAAGGAACCAAAGTTAGGAAGATCTTGTAGGGAGGAACTTGGAACAGTTGTTGGTGTGGGAATTGGTGTTTGTTGCAGATGTGTAATGAGAGGAATGGTTGGTGGAGGAAGTGTTGTTGCAGACGAAAGAGGTATCTCAACAAGAGTAGTAACCGGAACATCTACCAGAGAGGTTGACTCAGTGTTAAGATTAAATATAGAGTCAATACTTGTATCTGGACTGGGGTTGAGCATGTTAGAAACGAAGCCAGATGACACAGAAGAACTCTGTTGTTGACCTTCAGGATTGCCCGGAGTTATGATCACATGAGTGTCTTCTATTACTTGAGTAGTTTGAATGATAGTGTGTGGAGGATCTGTCAATTCAGTATCTCTTCCCACCAGATTGACGTTCACGTCCCTGTATAATTTATTCACTTTGTCCTCTTTATTTGTCTCTTCTTCATCCAGTTCTTCTCCCTCAACATTCGCACCATGAGTGACTTCATCACTTTCTTCATCATCATTGTCATCATTTTCATTATCAGTATTGTCATCATTTTGATCATCATCATCGTTGTCATCATCATCTTGATTATCAGCATCGTCATCAACATCATCATTGTCATCATCATCATCATCATTGTCTTCATCATCATCATTTTCCTCGTCACTAGACTTCCAAGAGATTTGCTCATCATCATATTCATATATTGGTACATCGGGAACCCCTGGTTTATTACTAGTTCCTTCATCTACACCTGAACCACTGGCGTGAGAGCTGCGAGTTTGTATCAGGCTTCTCTTTGTGGCCAGCTCCATTTGTTCAGCTTCTATTAAAGCAACCTCAGATAGCACTGTTAGACCTTTAGCTTTAGACGTCTTTGCAGGTTGCTTCTTCTTGGCAGGTTTAGCCGCCTTTGCTGAAGTCTTGAGTCTTTTGCCTTTAGCAGTTGGAGGAGTCTTTGTCTTGTCAGATCCAGCTTGCTTCTTCTTGACACTTGCTTTTGTTTTAGGAGGTTCAGCTCCTGAAGCAATGGCATAGTACTCTTTGTAGGATTCAGAATCTTTGATGGCTTCATTTGTCAATTCATCAGGAAAAATGGCACCATATAGCTGTGTGTCCTCATGCCTAGAGACAACCTTTATCGTGGTGAACATTAGGTCATCCCTGGCAAAGTGCCAATTTACCCTGTTTCTTCTTGGAATTGATGAATCCTTAGTCATGAAGAAGTTGATGATGACCTTGGTGAAGCGAGGGTAGTACATCTCATTACTCCTCTTGACATTCTTGTTCTCTACTTGATAAACAAAGTCCTCTCACAGAAGGTAGGCAAAGTCTACATTCTTCTTATGGTACATGCCCCAAATGATTTGAGCTTGAGATAGTTGAAGACTGTCATATCCGGTACTTTTACCACTCAAACATCTGTTGATAACCGTAGCAAATGATCTCCAGGGTTGATGCAGCTTGTTGACATTGACATCGGTTATCACCTTTTCTTCTTCAAAGGGTGGTTCCTCGAATTGCTGATCAGGGAGTTTAGGGCATATTTGAAGCATTTCTCTGAAGTACTCAAGATTCACAATATGTTTCTTATTGTTCATTTTGAAACGAATCGAGTGGTGATGAACTGTAGCAGTGGCCCAGAACTCTTGCATATAGATTTCAGGAACATCAGCTGTGATATGGAATGCCTTGTAAAAGGGAGTGAGTTTCAAAACATCATACACCACTTGAAGAGTTGGTTCATTGGACTTGAGGTCTGAGCTTAGTCGAAGATTACTTTTGCCAATCTTGAGTCGGTTGGCAGGAGCAACTAAAGCGTCATCCAATGCAATTTGATCAGCTCTTGTGATGTCCATGGTTCTGCTTTAGAAAGAATCAATACAATTTTTATATATAACAAAGTTTATATATAACTATATAGACCTTTTATGTGAACACTTTATGTTTTATCATGATGTGAAAATTTTCCTTAAGTATTAGGACCTTTAAGACTTTTAGCACTTGAAAAGACCTATTTCTCTGAATGGCAACTTAGATAGACTTATGTGCTTAAGGAATTAAGGCAACTTCTTTGACAATTTAGGAATCGTGGTCTTTCTAACTAGTAGAGAATTTAGATAACCTAAGTCATATTTTAGTTAACCTTGATTTTACCTTGCTTTAAAACCTATTTTCACTTAATTAGATAGCATAATTAACCAATTTTAATTAGCCTGCTAAGTTAAGTTTTAATTTGCCTTCAAATTGAAATTTTGATCTTAAGTGTTTTTTGTCTAAATCTATTAGATCGGTTCCTTAAAGATTTCACTAGATCAGTTCCTAATAACATTCACTAGATCAGTTCTTAAAACATTCACTAATAAGTTTTACTAGGCAATTAAAGTTTAACAATAGGCATAAATGGTCCCTAATGTTTTTAACTAACATACCTAAAAAAACTTGAATTCACACAATTACTCCCTAAAGGCATAAACACATAACATATAAGGCACGCATAAGCTAAATGTAATTAACTTTCCTTAAGAATGATATTCCGTTATTGTTTAAAACCTTTTACCTTTTAAGCACATTATTAATATGAAGAAGATATTTGACATTTTCTCCCCCTCAAACAATGACCCGTTTTCTATTTAAAGAGCTGTAGTCGTTGTTGGAGTGGTCAAATGTCTTTGAAAAAACATTTTCTGATGAAGCAATGGTATATCATTGAAAAAACAAACACCAAAATAAGATTTCTCTTATTTTCACACATAAGCGCACTGACACGTACACTTATGGTAATATAGGAAGCACGGGTTGTGATGCAAAGTAATCACAAGCCTTTGCATGGTCATAAAGTAGACCATGCCCGAGAATAAATTCCCGTTGAGAGGCCAAGTTTTCTTTTTGAAACACTTGCCTTTAAGAAGATGACCGGGTTGCTATCTGAAATAATAGCAAGCCATTTTTGGCATGTTTTGAAAACATTTGGAACTTCTGCTCGAACTTCATTTACAGCCTCGTATCATTATTGAATGACATTTCTAAGACCGTAAATGTTATCGATTTTCAGAAGACATGCCATTATTACCTCTTTTTATATTTTTCACATTTTTTAATTTTTTCTTTGGTTTTAAAGATTTTATATTTTTGTATTTTGATTTTATAAAAGTTTTCTAAAAAAATGAAAAATCTTTTTGGATTTTATGGTTTTTAATATAGATACATATGATACATAAGATATCAGAATAGGTACCACCACTATTCTTCAGATTCATCTGCCAACTGTGAAGACAATGTTGAAATGATGAACTAGTTAAGACGATCGTTTGAGTGAGAGTGGGAGGGAAAAAATGTGTCAAATGTGTGTGTTAGTGTACAGGGATTGGGGTAGGTAGGGGTGATATTAAACTAGATTGGTTTTTGTCACTTTCGCTCCCCCAAGTTACATAACTATTTTAATTTTATTAATAATTTTATTAGGAAATTCGGAGTTTAAAAATTGGCACAATTAGTCTATGTTTTAACTAGCATTTTTGATCACTTTAATTCAAATAATGCCTCCTAATGGCACATAAAAGATAAATGTAATGGCACAATAAGCTAAACTTAAATAACTTTCCTTAAAAATGTTATTTCCTTATTTGTTAAAACCTTTTTCCTTTTAAAGCACTATTATTTATTATGAAGAAATATTTCGAATTTTTCCCCCCTTAAACAATGACTCATTTTCTATTTAAAGAGTTGTAGTCCTTGTTTGAGAAGTCGAATGTCTTTAAAAAAGCATTTTATGATGAAGCAATGTTATATATTTAAAAAACAAACACCAAAATAAGATTTCTCTTATTTTCACACATAAGCGCACTGACATGTACACTCATGTGAATATAGGAAGCATGGGTTGTGTTGCAAAGTAAACACAAGCCTTTACATGGTCATATAAAGTTCGACACGGCCTTGTAGAATAAATTCCCGTTGATAGGTCAAGTTTCCTTTTTGACAGAATACTTGCCTTTAAGATGAGGACCGGGTTGCTATCTGAAATAATAGCAAGCCATTTTTCGCATTCCCAGCTTGTTGGTAAGAAATTCAATTCTTTCTCTGCATAGGGATTTAGTGAAGATGTCCGCTAGTTGATACTTCGTATTGACAAAGTAAAGCTCTACCACTCCATTATTTACTTTCTCTTTGATGAAGTGGAATCTGATGTCAATATGCTTTGAGCGAGAATGTTGAACATTGTTGCAGCATAAGGCAATAACGCTTTTGTTATCACAGTACATTGAAATTTTATTGAATCCAAGGCCATAGTTGGTAAGCTGTAATCTCATCTAAAGGATTTGAGCACAACAGCCATACATGACAATATATTCAGCTTTCGTACTGGATATCGCATCGCTTTTCTGCCTTTTTGATGACCAGCTAACAAGTCTGTCTCCCAATAATTGTATACATCCAGAAGTACTTCGTCTAGTATCTTGGCAACCCACATGATCAGCGTATGTATAAGTTGTTAGAGCAATCGAAGAATCCTTTGGATACCAGAGTCCCCGATTTACGGTTCCTTGTAGGTATTTAAAGATCCTTTTTACAGCATAGAGGTGCTTTTCGGTAGGCTTTGCCTGATACCGGGCACACATGCATACAGAAAATGTTAGGTCTGGTCTACTGGCTGTAAGATACATAAGGGTACCAATCATTCCATGATAGTATGTAGGATCTACGGCTTTCCCTTGTGTATCTTCATCCAGTTTGGATTTCTCCACCATGGGAGTATCCACGGGGTCACTAGATTCCATACCATATTTCTTCAAAGATTCTAGAGCATATTTAGACAGGTTTAAAAAGAGGCCTCTAGGACTTTGTGAAATCTGTAGTCCTAGAAAAAATAATATTTTTCCCATCATCGACATCTTAAACTTTGAACACATTATTTTTGAAAATTTGTCACATAATTCAGGTGTAGTAGACGCAAAGATTATATCATCAACATAGATTTGTACCAGGAGAATATCTTTGCCTTGTCTTCTGATGAACAATGTGGGATCCACGGTTCCTTTAGAGAATTCCTGAGAGAGTAGAAACTTCGACAATAGATCGTACCACGCGCGAGGAGCTTGTTTCAACCCATAGAGAGCCTTCTTAAGCTTGTACACATGATTCGGATTGTCTTGATCCACAAACCCGTCCGGTTGGCTGACATAAACTTCTTCGCGCAGAATGCCGTTCAAGAATGCCGTCTTAACATCCATTTGGTAGACGATCATATTCATGTGAGCAGCATATGCGAGGAAAATTCGAATAGCATCAAGTCTAGCCACTGGAGCAAAGGATTCCTCAAAATCAATTCCCTCTTCTTGACGGTAACCACGAGCAACCAAGCCTAGTTTTTATAACTTTTTAGTTTAACCACTTTGTTACAAGTCTATTACAACACCTTATATCACATGTATTACATACTTAGGGTCCTTAATCCATATTTTGTCCAAGAATCACAAGATCCATAAGTCTACATACTTATTTGTTCATAAACTTTAATAAGTACACTTTTTGGGTAACTTGTTTATATACACTTTTTATACATAAACCGCACTTGTACAATACTTATACTTCCATTATAACATGATATTAACATCCATATAACATGTGTAAAAGTATACCAAATCATAAACAAGTGTAAAAATCCATTTTACAAGTTAATAAGTTCCTTAGATGGTGATTAACTATACAAACATCATATATGCATAAAATCACAAATGTAAAGAGATTAAGGTTTTTAGATGACCTTAATATGATGTAGAATGATGAATAATATGATCAAAACCCTTGTTTAGATGATAAACCCAAGCTTCCAATACAAAAGAAACCCTAATTCCAAGTAAACCCTAATTTCAAACCTTCCTTGGTTAACCCTTTTAAATGCTTAACCAAGCATTCAAACCTTCTTGGTATATCTTAGATATGTTGTAGGAACACTTGTATGTGTGATATAATAAAAACTATGGATTATTTAGGGGAGTTTGGTTGTAGCCGTAGGTTTGGAGGGAGGAACAATAGATTGGTGAAGTTTTTCTACTAAGGAAATGAGTGTATGTGTTTATCTTTCTAGTATAAGCTTTATATACCACAACCTGGCTAGTCAAGACCACTATTGGGAGTCCAAGACAAGATGGGGATTTCTAGGGAAAGTCTTGGTCAAGACTAGTTGAAAGTCTTAAGGTTTAATGAGTTTGAGGTTGTACAAAGACCAAGTTGGTAGTTTGTGAGCTCCTTGTCCCCTATTCTTATTGTTGCCATGGGTTGGGGGGGAGACCAAGTTTTTGTGTCTTAGATATTTTGTTGATATATACTTTCATTACTTGAAGTTTAAATGTATATACATTTAATGTAAAGGTATAACTGGTAAAGTGTATGTTCTAGTTGATTTATTTTATGTACAATATGAATAACAATGTTAACATGGGTGAAGTTTTATAAAAACTTTAGGTATTGGGTATAAAAATGGGTACTTGTTGAAGCGTAGAAAAATTTTGGTGATTCAGGGTATGCCTAAACGTATTTTATCGCGAAACGTAAACACTTTACGTAACCAATAAAAATAAAATATGCAAAGTTAATAATTATCCTCCAAATAATTACTTAGCACTTGCTTGATGTAAACATTTAATTGTTTTATGCCCGTTTACATTGAATGATAATTTTTAGCTTACGCGATTTAACTTAACGATTTAAAATTAAAAGCAAACGCGTACATGACTAAAAATAAATAATGAATTGAATAAAGACGTACAATGACCCTAAAACACGGGGTGTTATAGTCTTCCCCCATTAAATGATCCTTGTCCTCAAGGCTTAAGACTCGGCACTTGACGACGGTGCGATCTTTGTGAAGAGGTGCGGATACTTCTTCCGAAAATTGGTATTTCACGTTCCCATGTTAAACTCAGGACCTCTCTAGAGTTCCATGGACCTTGAAAAATTGGGAACGGCTTTGCCTTAAACGTTTGACGTCATCCGTCCATGATTTTCTACTGGTTCTTCAACAAAATGAAGCTTGTCATCAATGTGTAGTCCATCCAATGGAGCGGCTAATGGTTCTTCGGCATAGCACTTCTTCAAGTTGGATACATGAAATGTATTGTGAACCCTGCTCAGCTCTTGAGGAAGTTCAAGCTTGTAAGCAATGGCTCCAACCTTTTCCAACACTTGGTCCAACATATCTAGGGTTTAGCTTCCCCTGTTTTCCAAAACGTATCCTCCTTTCCAGGCGAAAATTTAAGCATTACTTTTTCTCCAACTGAAATTCCATCGGCTTACGCTTTAAATCGGCGTAAGACTTTTGTTGATCATGAGCGGCTTGCATTCTCTGCTTGATCTTAATGACCTTCTCTGTTGTTTCTTGAACTATTTCCAGACTACTGAGTTGAACTTGTCCAACCTCGGCCCAACAAACAGGTGAACGACACTTTTGACAGTAAAGTGCTTCAAATGATGCAGCCTTGATGCTAGCGTGATAACTGTTGTTATATGAAAACTCGACCAATGGCAAATGTTTAACCCAACCATTACCAAAGTCGATCACGCAAGCACATAGCATATCCTCGAGAGTTTGAATAGTTCTATTGCTTTGTCCATCAGTTTGCGGGTGGTATGCAATGCTCATATCCAAATTTGTACCCAAGGCCTTCTATAGTGACCTCTAGAAATTTGATGCGAATCTAAGGTCGCGATCACATATGATTGAGACAGGTATCCCATGCCTCATGACTATCTCCTTCAGGTACATTCTTGCCAGCTTTTCTACGGGGTCAGTTTCCCTTATTGGTACAAAGATTGCGAATTTAGTAAGTCGGTCAACAATCACCCAAATGGTGTCATAGCCTTGCGATGACTTAGGAAGTTTCGTGATAAAATCAATGGTGATATTATCCTATTTCCATTGAGGAGTTTAAGGTTGCACCAACAAACTTGATGGTCTCTGGTGTTCAGCCTTGACCTTGGCACACGTCAAACACTTGTTAAGATAGGTAGTCATGTCGACCTTCATATTGGGCCACCAATATAGCTTTTTCATGTCCTAATACATTTTGTCAAAACCTGGATGGATAGAATATTTGGACTTGTGGGACTCGTGCATGATCACGGTCCTCAAATCACCATAATAGGGCATCCAACTCCTACCATTTAAGCATAGAGTCCCATCCGAGCGGGATTCTAACTTTTCTGTTCTAAGTTTCTCTGGGTCCTTTGAATTTTCAATCAACATACCTCCAACATCTTCGTTTTTAAGGTTCTCTGGTTTTCGTGCTTCAGTCTGAGCATTTAAGATTTTTTAGGAAGATCCAAGCCAATAGTCATAACTAAGGCTCAAACTCTTTGTAGATCCCAGTCTGAATAGATTTCTTGCCTGTTAAAGGGTATCGCTAATCTGGATTAGATTAAAATAACTTCAATGAGAAAATGACTATGAACAATAATGTTATACGAAACTACTTATATTGCTAAGAAGGAAAAAATGAATGAAAACAGAACTTTGAGTTATATTAATTGCCAGGTACAGATTACTAACTATGACTATTATGAAACTTATAATAAAATAGTCGCCATAGGGTTCCTTTTATACACCAAGGAAAACCCTAATGAGCTTACAAAACGCGTTAAGTGATCATGCATATCTATTCCTAATATATCTCATGCATATCACTTAAGCAGTACTAACATTCTATACTAACAGTACTAATACAAAGCTAGCAATACTAACTATAACTGGCAGTACTAACAATGTACTGGCACGTACTAAACTATATTAGCAGTTACTAAGTGTAGACTCTAAATCCTAATAATCCTCCCCTAAACTTGTAATTTACCTTTAAATCTCAAGCTTCTTATGATGTACTCTGTTGAGGATGCTTCCAAACACTTTACTTCCTTAGTTTGTTTGCTATATTGTAGATCTTTGTCAAAAGCTCATCTGCCATCTCTGACTGTTGATCCACTCTTAGCTTGTTACTTAGCATCAAAGTTGCAAGTCCCTTTGTTAGTGGATAATCCTTTTCAACCAGCATGATATCTTGTCCTTTCTCTGTAGATACATGATGAACTGCATATATTTCAAAGGATCATGCATATATTTCTGAAGTTCTAAAAGATTTTCTGCATTTGGTTCAAACAACATCTTCAGTTCAACCCATAATTCTATCTCTTTATCTTCAGTAAGTCCTGATGAGTTGTACCTTTCTTGAACTAAGCTCCATAATTTGACCAGATCATCCCTGTCAAAATTCTTAAGCATGTCTTCAAAAACCTGATATACCTCTGTGTAATTGCCTACTCTGATGATTTTCCAAAATTGCATAGTGTCTTCAGAGTGAACTTCCCATCCAATTATTGGGTATTTGGTTTGAAGAGCTTCAACATTTATTCCTTCATCTGGAACTATGATTACCATTTGATTCAGCTGTTCCTGGGATAATTCATCTGTTTTTGGTTCTTCATCTGTTTGCTCTTGAACTGACTCTGAAACTTCTTTAGTTCTTTGTCTTTTAGCAGGTTTTGCTTCAACATCTTGACCTGCCCTTTTTAGTCTTTGAACTTCTTCTTCAGAATCCATAGGCACAAATGAATGAATTTGATCCCATACTTTTTCAAATATTGGTCTTATATCATCATAGCTCATTCCTTTGAAATCTTTCATCTTGTAGCCTCCCTGATTCTTCAAGTATACCATCATATTCTTTCTTACTTCAGCTATAGATCTTGGTCTATTTTGAAGAGCATGATACCTTATAACAGAAGGATCATTCCAATCAATGACATGAGCAATATCAACTTCAGTTACAGCTTCTTTCTTTCCAGCTTTATCATATTCTTCTTGCAATTGTTTGGCAATTTCAGCATCTCTTGCAGTCCTTTTTCTTTCTTCCTCATATGTAATCTAATAGCTTCTTCATAACCAAGCCTTTCTTTTTGCACTTGCTTCTTGGACTTCTTTTGAACAGATTCATCTTCAATCACGATTGGCTTGCCTTTATCTTTCTTCTTCTTTGCACTCCTTATATAGACCAATCTTTCAACAGCAGTACTAACCTCTGGAGTTGCACTAGCAGTACTAAATGGTATACTGGCAGTATTAAGTGCAGTATCAGCAGTGGTAACCTCTTGTTCCCCTTTTCACCACTTCCTTGATCTTCAACAAGCTCAGTAGGTTCTTTTATTAATTCAGTAGTCTCTTCCTCTTATAGCAATACCTCGGTATCATCGTTAATCTTTTCTTGAATCTCTGCATCATGTGGAGGAACTAAAGAAAAATCAGCATCCATGTCTAATTCTTCAATCAAACTCCTCCCCTATTTGGAAGAATCCTCCTTTACAACTTCATCTTCTGAAAGAATATCTTTGTTCTTCTCCTAGCTTTTGCTTGTCTCGAACTTGCTTCTCAATTTTCACTTTTTGACTACTTGGTAATAGCGAAACCATAAAACCTTTTAGTGTTCGTCAATTCATTCTCCAAGCTTCCAACTTTATTAGTTAACTGAGTAACCAAAGCCATCAATTCATTAAGTGACACACTACCCTCATCACGTCCAAGTGAGTGAACACTTTAGAGAGGTGATTCATGGGGCATTGGAGCAGGCTCCTCTACAGTAGGTGTAGTTTCTGTGATGGGTAGTGGTGAAGTTTAAAGAGCACTAACTAGTGTATGTTGAGGTGATAAGGATGGTGAAGAATGTTGATCTGAGGGAGAGGTTTCATGTGCAGTGATCATGGATGAAATAAAAGGAATGTCTTCCCCAGCTAACCCCTTAAAACTCGCTTCATGTTACTAAAAACTTTTTGTGTAAGTACAGGAGTGGGATAGGTTCTTGTGTGGGGTTAAAGAAGTCTCCTTTGCTTGTTTAAACAAATTTGGATAAATCTAGGATACATCAAAAACTTATAAGGGTTATCTAAATTCTTTAACATTGCATCAAAGATGAATTTTGAGAAGTTAAATGTCCTGTTTGTTGCCAGGCAGATAATAGCAGTTGCTATATTGCTGCTAAACTGCTCCCAAGAAGTCTTTTTAGGGGCTCAGAGCTGTGGAGGATGTGTATGAATAAAGAAACCTTACCTATGTGAAAAATACCTTTTGAAATGTAAGCTTATCAGAATCAGTTGCATACCTCATGAGAGCAAGTTGCTCAAATATCTATGTGTTGGGTAAAGAAGTAATTCCACCATTGTCCTCCAACTTCAGATGTCTTCTTAAAGATGCTTCAGTGATGGTTTTGGCTTGTCCATCTATGCTAGCAGTTAGTTCTATTTCTCCAGTAACATTTGTGCTAGCAGTAGCTGTTGTCCAAAATTGTTTGACGAATGAAGCATATATTGTTGGATTCTCTGTAAGAGCATAGTGAATGTGACTAGCAGTTAGGAAATTAATGATATGATGAAACTCTGCACTTCCCTCTGGTTTCTCCAAGTATGCCACCATGTTGTGCTTGTCGCAAAACTCCAAAGTAGCCATTTAATGAATAGAAAGTTGATTAAGGTTCTGGGATATGTTTGTGAGAGAGAGTACGGATGTTTGGTAGAGTTAATTGATATTTGAGAGAGTATTTAGGAGTTTAAAGTATCACCGACTGAAGAAGATTTGTACTTATCTTGAAGAAATCTTTTAAGTTTATAGAAAGATCAAGAAATCTTCAATTAGTCAAACCCTATAGCCTATAAGCATGGCAGTTGGCGGAAATTTAGCAACGGCTAGAAATTGGGAAAGAAATTTAGTTATGGGTCAAACAGTACTAACGCTCTTCTAGCAGTACTAAAATAAGCCTAGCAGTACTAACTTTTAAGCCCCATAGTACTAAAAGATGGTAGCCTGTACTAAGCCAAAACCCCGCTATACTAAGTAAGCAGCCAGTACTAACTTGAAGAGACCAGTATTAACTTGAAATTCCTCCAAAGAGTTGTTCCATCACCAATCTCACTTTCTCTCTTTCTGTTTTTATGCTCACGTATTATCTCTCAATTATTTTTGCTCACCAATTCACTCTTTCTGTTTTTCACACAACTCTCTTTCTGTTTTTGAGCTCACAATTTCTCTCTATTCTTTTTCCTCATTAAGTCACACAATTTTGTACAAATTCTATCAATTCCATTAGTTTCAAACTGTCTTCCCCACTTCTAAGTGTGTAACCTCTTGAGAGAGGTGGATCATTCACTTAGTTTGGGGAATTTTGATATGTGAGAAATCACATATCCTTATTATATCCAAAATAGCCCTTAAATGATCAAAATGTGAAAAAAATATACTAGTATTTGTGTATTTTGTTGTTTATGAACGTGTAGGTACGGATAGTGCAAAAATCACAAGAAACGGTCAAAACCGGACAAACACGGACACGGGAACGGATAGAGTGCACAAGAGCCAGAAGTTTCTAGCGAAAAGTCAACATAGTAAATCCTTGGTCACCATTGGTCAACTCATAAAGACAAAATCCTCACTATACCTATAAAAACCCTTAATGTTAAATCATAATTCACAAAAAGTCCCAAAAACCCTAACACCGTTAGCCTTTTATTAATAAAGGACTAACGGTCGTTAGTCTTTTATAACAAAACCCTTAAAACCTTATAACCAAGCCCAAACCTCACCTGTGGCCCAATCTTTTATACCCGGGCCCAATCCAAAACCCACACCCCGGGTCAAACAAAGATATAAAAAGAAAAGAAAAGGGCGTGAAATCCCGTTTTTACTGTTCATCTCCTTATTTGTTTTACCCTGCATCAAAATCATAGGGTAAAATGTAATTGACAGCGTGGCTCTAAGATTCGAGTACTAAGTTATGAGTTGGCAACGTCACCAAACCCTTCTATTGGTCAAGCCGGGACAAGGGTATGGCACATGGAGTCAAGGAAACACACAAGGAATGGAAATTTTACACTAAATCTTTTGCTAAAGAAGCACAAGTACTCTGACACACGGATTACCACGCTGGCAATCCGTGTGCTCACTTATTTGATCTAACGGCTTAAACAAAGGATCCAATGATTGGCATTAAAGGAAGGGACGAGATCAAAGCTTGGAGGAGTATGTTGAGAGACCTAGAAGCTTCTCTCTCAGCTATAAATACAAGACCTTCTCACTCACAGCAGGGGAGATAGTTTTTAGAGCTTAATTAGGAGTAGTTTTAATATAGCTTATTTACATGTAATTTCAGCTTATTTCTTTAGATAAATGTAATTCTCTTTTCATTTAAACTTGTAATCAGTGAATCTTTTATCAATAAAAGTATTTGTTTTCATTTAAGCTAAAGGTGTCTTTTATAGTTTTTACTTAAAAGCATAATAAGCTTGAAACTATTCCATAACCTAGTTAAAAGCTCATCTCAAGCTCATCTAAGTCTCTAAGCTTAGATTGAACTTAAATTGATCACTAAGTTACTCACACATTTAAAAATAGTTTAATACCTATGCTATGGATGGAGTTGGTTGCTTTGGATGATAAGCTTACCCTGGAAGAGCTTATGGGACTTTACTAGCTTATCCTTGTGATAAGTTAGAGCTTGTTGAAGGCTCATTTAAGCTTAATCTTAGCCTTGTTTAGAGCAAAGGCTCCTGTAAGTTTCTTCTTTACATTGAAGTTTAAATTTACACTATTAGCTTTAATCTGTTTCAAACTGCTTATTATTTGCTTATTTTAGTTTAGATTAGCTTATAATTGCTTATTATTTGAGTTTAATGCTTATTTAGTTCAATTGTTTGTGTAGAACTTAATTTTCATGTTTTTGATACAAAAAGTCATAAAAACCAAAAATATTAGCATTAGTTGTTAGCTTATTGTTTTTGCATATTTTATTATTGAAAATTATTTATTAGGTTTGTTATAAGCTTATTATTATCTGGTATTTGAATTTTGCTCTTTAAATCTCAAAATTATAAGCTTAAAATAGTTTTGGGCAACTTAAAGGAGTGTTTGGGTCAAGCAGTACTAACTCAAGTTAGTACTGCTTGAGGCCATTTAGTCCTTTAAGCTCACTTTAAATCACTTATTTAAGCTTATAAGAGTAGAATTTATAAGTTTTATTTGGCTAAATCAAGTTTCAATAGGTTTTTGTGTAAGCTTTATGAGTCTGAGGTCATAAGCTCATATTCATAAGCTATTTGTGCTTAATACTTTTCTAGCTGCCCTTTTTGATCATTTTTGTGTTAGTTTAGTAGTTTAAATGATGTTAGATTCAAGTATTTAGGCCTGCATGTTTTGGATTTGAGTTTTAGTTTTAAACTGTCAAATGCATCAGCATTAGTAAACAGCCAAAAGCTCATTTTCAATCTAAAAATTTAGTTAGGATAAGCTAGATTTAGGTTTTAAAATTTGTTGCACAAGTAGTTTAATAATATCTCTACTATTTGGCCATTCCTTTCTTCTTTCTTTGTGATATAAGCCACTAAGCCATAAGGAATACCTTTTTCTAGCTTTTTTAAGCTAGAAAAGTCCCTATTGGCCTTTTATCTTTTAATTAGCAAAAAGGCTCATTTGCTTATATAAGCTTATTTGCTTATTGCCCCACATCTTATATAGATGTAATTTCACTTATTAATATATTAAACCCTATTTTAGCTTTCCTTTTATAGATTAGAGCGTATTGAGCTTATTCTGTATTAGCTTAAAATTCCTGTAAGTTTTATAGCTTTTTTAAGTATACTGTCATTAAGCTAGTAATGCATGCTTGTTTATTTTTGTTCTTAAATGCTTATTAGATGTGGTTGAGTATCTGCCTTTGCTTATTTCTTATTTCATTGTGCTTATTTGCCTTTTATTAGCTAAGTAGACTTAAGTGTTTAACTGGCAGTACTAACTTAAAATTTAGTACTGCTGAGTTCATAAGCTCATTCTAGGCTTATTGGCTTGCTCATTTTTGTTCTTTGTTGCTTATTTAGAGTAGCTTTGATGTGTAGCAAAAGCAAACAAATTTATATACTTATAGTATTAATCCCGTGAAATTTTCTTTCCAAAATACTTCTCAAACAAGAGAAATATAAGGTAAAAATCTCACTAAAGAAAACACAACTTGAAATAATTTTAATCCGGGAAGTATTTACTACTCGGTCGTGTCCCAAACGAAATCGTGAATGAGAATTTGGAATAATTCGGGATTCGAAGTTAAGAATGAATAAAGGATTTTTGAACTATTGATTATACTACAAATGTAATAACACGAATTAAAAACAATTAACTAGCTCAAAATTTAAATGCACGAAAAGTAAAAACGCGAGCTAAAACTGAAATTTAAAATCTAAGGCACGAATTTTAGCAAACTTTATACCTAAAAATCACAAATTTAAAAAGAAAATTTTAGGAAAAAGAATTGGAATTTTTTATCTATTTTTCTATTTTTTATGATTTTTCTAAAGATTAATGAATTAATCAAAAATAAACTTTTTCTAAAAATTATCACTAAAATTTTACTTTTATTTTTCAAAAATACTAGATTTAAAAAGGAAATTCTTGCAAAAAGAATTTTAATTTTTCAACTATTTTTCTATTTTTTATGATTTTTCTAAGAAAAAGTAATTCACTAAAATCTATTTTAATTCCTAGAAAATACAAATCAAATGAGAAAAATAAAGAAAAATGATTTTAAAATACTAAAATGGTGCAGAAATTTAATGGCACAAAAAGCCCTAATTTTTATAAATCAATTGAACACTAATTTTGATCAATTAAAAACTTAACCCTAAATTTATTTAAACTAAAATCAAAAATATTAAAACTTTTTCATTAATTCTAAAAGACAAGGTAGAAACTGCTAATAAGGAAAAAGAAAGGTAGGCGGGGTAACTAGTAACAATTTCCACTTCAATGTAAACGGGTATCCTTATACTTTGGAAAAAGTACAAAATAGACCTCGCGACTTGGCTTATTTTTGGCTTATTAAAAAGTGAGAATCAGAAAAAACTCAAAACTACAAACTTATTAACTAGCTTATTATCTACAACTTTAATGAAGGTACTATCTACTTTGGTGCACTCAATAAGCTACAAAATAAGCAATTTGTTTCCCTGTATACAGAAACTAGATGTTTTAAGAGCTATAATTTGGATTTTGGGCTTTATAACTATCTTATTTCTTGTATGAAAATGAATAAAAGAAGCTATTTGTAGACTAAGATGTATACTAAAGGATTTTAAAAAGAAAAAGGCTAAGTTTTAACAAAGATTACAAGAAAAGTGAAATGAAAAAGTGCTAGTTGTTGCTGATGCAATTGGTACTGATGCAATTGGTATTATTACAAATTCAGACTGAATTGCCTCATTAAAAATTCTTATACTAACTCAATTCATTGATTCAAACCTGTATTAACTAAACTTTGGCTCTAACTTGCCTGATCTCTTAATCTCTAACAATGATAGGAACACAACAAACTTCCATGGTGGCAAAAGCTCAATTTTTTTAAACTCTAAACTTTTAATCTACAAAACAAACTACTAAAACCTTTGTAAAACTATCATATACTAACTCAAGCAATTTAAAAGAATTTAGAACAGGAAATGCTTTTGACATTAATAGCAAACAGCTTAAATCAAACACTCCTTAATATGACTGTCAAAACTAAATCGAGCATAAAATCTATTTAAAAGCTAAACAGCTTAAACCTATATCTACTCTTATTAAAGTTCACCGTACTTAAGCTTTTAAAACTATAGAAACCCTAAAGCTTATTAATGAAAATAAGCCTACCTTCTTCACTAGCTAATAAGCTAACAATGACAGTTTAAAATAATGAAAGATAAAAATGGATTATAACTAGACATCTTAGCCAAAACACCAAAGAGGCTAATAACACATGAAACAGGAAATTAACATGAAATTCAGTAGAATAAAGCATTTTGTATAAGCTACGTTAGTTTGCCAAAATGAGAAATAAAAAATAGAACTGGAAACTTGTTGTCTCAGTCATTAAGCCCTCTATCTGAGTGAGGTGCTTAAACAGCTTTGAACCTAAGTGGCTCCCTAGCCTCTAAACCTCAATAAGCTGGATTTAAGCTTATTGTCACTTGTACTTCCAAATTGAACTCAAAACAACTCAAGTTATCATTATTTTGATTCCAATTGATGAGAATTAGTAAAGGAATGATTCTAAACAGAGTTTAAACTGAATTCGAGCTTATGAACAGGAATAAGCTCAAATGAGCTTATTGAAAGCTTAATGAGTGAAATCGACTTGGAATTGAAAACAAAAGTCAATGAAACGTGTAAACTGAAGTGTTATTACTAAAATAATGAGATACAAGATTAAAGAAAGAGAGTACACAAGCTTAAAGCTGTTTTCTAAAAAGCTTGAAAGAAAAGTGCTTAAAATTGAAGAAAATACAAAGTAAAAAATTTTAAAAACATACAACAACCAAAAAAATGAGACCTATCAGTCCTATTTATAGAGAATAGAAGGAGAGGGGTGAAGAAATCTCGAATCTTCCAATTAATCTTGGCCCTTGATCAATTTCGAGCCAATTATAGCCGTTTGATGAGAAAAGTGAGGTGTTCGAACCAATTAAAAGATGACACGTGGTCGTCATTGATGTAGAGAATTTATAAACAGCTTGAGGTGATAAAGAGGAGTCGGCGGGGGTGGGTAATTTTGTGATCGGGTTTGTTAAAGAAAAGGCGGAAAGTTGTTGAGTTTTTGTTAGGGTGCGTTTAAACCGCGTGATTTGTTTAAATCTTTGAAGGATTGCACTTTCAGTCCCGCGTTTTTCTATTCTCCAATATTAAGTGTATACTCAACTTCAAACTTGTCATAACAGGCCCTTGTTCTGTCTTCCCCGTCTTTTTCTTTCTTATAAGCAAATCTTTTCACTTATAGCAAATTAATCCTTGAACTTAAAACTCCAAATGTGCTTTTGAAACTTTGCACACTTGTCCATTATTAGTCTTTGCTTTATATTTTGTCCCTTTGACTTATTTTTCATGCAGTTATCGGGCTGATCGCGGGTTTTGAATTCTTCATTCTATCAAACTCTTACTTTGGTCATTTCCCCGTTTCTTGTCGTCTTTTGACTGTTTTTTGCTTCTTATTGTCCTTTAAATCCTTTTCTGCACAATAGACACAAAAAGCACACATTTTTCTATTCTTTTTGCATTTATTGGCCTTTATTTGGCAAAATCCGGGTATTTAATATGTACAATTAAGCATTTATCAAATTCCCCAAACTATAAGGATTGCCTTGTCCTCATACGCAAATGTTATCAAGTGTCCACTTTTTGTAAACTAACAAGTTTCCAAAATGCCCTTGTTTTCGCCTTTTATGAATCACCATTTTAAAACAACTTAAGCTTTTCTTAACATTTAATCTCTTGAAACACATTAATGGCAATCATTGCAATTTTGCAACTTTTAGGCTCATTGAAATAGGCTACTCCCGATTAATAGAGCACAAAAGAGGAAAATTCTCAACCATTAGACTTTCACTAGACTAAACAAAGCAAATAAACAAGATCATTGTCAATATAATCCAAATGAATAAGCCCATACTTATAAACATATAGCTTTTTTTACTCCCAGGAATTAAATTAGATGATTACGAATGTGTGCACTCTTTTAACTCAACCCTAGATCAATTTATCATTCATAGTTGAAATCCATCTAATCTTTACAAATAACCTTGTGAGCTCAAATGTTAATAACATAGATAAAATCTTGACTCAAAGCTAAAAGGATTTGGAAACAAAATTTAAATTGAATTGAGAAAAATGGAAATTTTTTACCATTCTTTTATTTTTCCATATACTATAAATTTATTTTTTTCTTGCAATAGGAATGTTGTTCTTAGTTCGAACCCCATATTAGGCCTTTCTCCCAAGAGGATACCGCAACAGACACCGGTGTTCTTAGTTCGAACGTGAAGAATCCCCACTGCCGTTGCTAACGCTTGTGGGATATTCGCGACAACACTTTCCTACAAAGCCTAGAATCCAAAGTCCTTAGTTGCCAATCATCACCTAGGCCGCGCCCCAATGAGGAATGCCTAACGAACCTTGAATCACGGATATAGTTTTAATCCTTATTGCGACCCCCAACATGAGTCTTGCTCTCAACTGGATACGCCAACTATCAAAACTATATAAAGCTTTATTATTCTATTTTTGCAGAATTGCTTCATTGGCACAAAAAATATGCTTTTACATTAGAAATGCTTCATTGGCATTCTTTTTTATAATTATCTTTTTTATGAATGGAAAAAATTTCACTTTAGAAAATCAACTTATAAATTTGAAACCAAAAATCTTACTTACATATTAAAATGAATTCTTTTTCAAATGTAAGACTTTTTCTAAGACATTGGTTGACTAGCTAAATTAAAAAGGAGCACGTATGATTAAGTTGTGATAAGAGCTTGTGGAGTAAAGAAGACACAAATTATTCATCATAAGCTTTAGGTTTTTTCCAAATAAACCTTGCTTAAAAGCAATACACTTATATTAACTACATCATTTCTTGTTCTTCACATTTTAAATCCAAAGAATAGATTTGTGAAAGCATTGGCCCCACAAAAAGGTAGTTCAAGAACTAGCTAAGGGCAATTTTCACCCGGTCAATCAAAAATAACTCCTATTTCTCAACCAACGACTACCAAAAATTGGTGTTTTTTCCTCAAACTAAGCTTCTTTTGAGCTTTTACTTGGAAGCAAAAATTTAAAATTTTCCCACTTATTCAACAAAAAGGTAATTCAAAAAGATTCAAAACAAGTTGCGTGAAGTGCAAGTCAAATATCGAAAGATATCCTATCCCCAAGACTAAAATGAAACTTTGTCCTACATAAGTTTAAAAATAAGGGTCAAAGGAAATCTTTTAACAAAAATTCTATGGTCAAGCCAAAGAAGAATAGATGTTTAGTTCGATAAAGTGACACAGGATAAGTAGATTTCCTATTTTATTAAGAGAAAATTGGAGACCATCATGGAGATTGTGGGCATTGCTTTGTCCTTTCCACAATATTGGAACCATAAGCTTCCAAAATCCCGGAACCTAGACAAACACACAAACAACCACAAGAACGAAAAAGACAAGCTGCCTCTCTTCTTTCATTGTTTGCTCAAAAACATCTCTAAAAAAAACGGCTTAGTTTTGTTCACCGAGTACAAGCTATACTCGCCCCCGAATTAATTTGTCCTTGGGGAAGCAAAGAGAAAATCAAAAGAAAAATAAAAAGGATAAGCATGGGGTGCCTCCCACGAAGCGCTTGTTTATTATAGAGTCCCCTTCGCTTGACTCTTTCCCCAAACTAGTTCATTATGGAGGATAATAATAAGGATGAAGAAATTCCAAGAGGTGGAAACCGTCCCCAAACTAGAAATGAAAGATTATAACGAGCATATTTATCCTGGGTCAAAAACTTTTTTTAGAAAGATTTTAAAGAGAGAAAAATGTGAACCCGGAAAAGCTTTGGTAACAGAAATACTATTAATGGAGGGTGGAAGTGGGTCAAAAACAGTCAAGAGCAAAGAGCTTTAGATGGTGCTAACTCTTTTGAACTCTTGTCCTTAAAAGCATCTTTCTCAAAATGAGAAATCCCCGGGTCAAAAATCTTTCCCTGAATGTTCATGGGGAATATCATATCCACGAGGCTAAAATCCTCAAAAAACACATAATCACTCCCGACATAAGAGGTAGTCTCAAAATGATTAAGTATTTCAATGTCGGGATGAAAAACTTGTAACTCTTTCTTTTTCTCAGGTTCAACTTTTGTTTCAAAATCCTCTTTTGTCTTTCTTTCAAAAGATTCAACCTTTTTATCATTTATTTCAAAGAAATTATCATCTTCAAGTAAACCATCTAGGAAGGCAATTTCCTCTTCCTCATTATCATGAATTCCCAAATCATTTTTATTATCACTTTTGAAAACTTCATGATTAAACTCATCATTATCTTTTACAAACTCACTTGTTGCCCATTTTCTAACACAATTCCCAATTGGGGCAAAGAAAGACACAATGGTTTTAACATCAACTTTCGGAGAAATTTGTCTAGATGCCTCATTAGAAATGATTTCCTCGTCTTTTTCAAAAAGAGGGTTCAAATGACTCTTAGGAGTTTCCTTATGAACCTCCTCTTTAAGAATTGACTCGTCATTTCTAGAGGGAAAATCATCTTCTTTCTCAAAGAGAGGGTTTGAAAAAGTCTTGAAGCTTTGGAAATCATCACAAAGAGAAAAATCACAATCTTTTCCAATTTTGGACTCTCTTGGGATTGGAATGAGATCTTCTTTGTCTAATTCTTTGTTTGGAATAAAATTAAGATCCTCATCCCCCATTTTGAAAGAGTCCTCAAGATTATTGTTTGGAAAGATGTGTGAAATTGCACTTATGGAAGCTTTTTTAGGTGAATGAATAACTCTTCCTTGGTTAATGATTTTAAACTTATCTAAAAAACAAGCCTTTCTTCTAGTGACTGGGTCAGAAATTCCCTTAACTTCTTCTTTTTGTTTAATAATTTTTTCCAAAAGAGATTCAAACTCTTCAACAATAGTAGATGTGGAAGAATCATCATTCTTAGGTTCACAAACATCTTTGACCCGGTCATCATAAATGTCCATCATATGGATTGACTCATTGTCTTGACTACCATCCGGTTTAAAAACTATTCTTTCCAAACCATCCCTTATCACTAGCTCTTCCCCGTGAACATCAATTAAGACCCGTGCGGTTCTTAAGAAAGGTCTACCAAGTATCAAAGGAACACGGGGGTCCGCAACAAAGTCTAAAATCACAAAATCGACCGGGAAGTAGAATTTTCCGACCTTCACGAACACATTTTCGGCTATCCCAAGGGGTTTAGAAATTGTTCGGTCGGCTAATTCTAGAACCATTCTAGTACTTGTAAGGTCAGGAAGTCCAAGTTTCTTCCAAATAGACAAGGGCATGAGATTGATACTTGCACCTAGATCCGCTAGAGCTAAGTGATTATCAAACTCCCCAAAACCACAAGGAATGAGAAATCGACCCGGGTCACCAAGCTTTTCGGGAAGCTTTTTGAGAATGACCGCAGAGCAATTAGCATTCATTGGTGTCTTTGCTATTTCAATCAACTTGTCTTTGTTTGTCAGCAAGCTTTTTAACATCTTTTGATACTTAGGCATTAAAATCAAAGCATCTGCCAAAGTAATGTCCACATGAATCTTTTTGAACATTTCCCAAAACTTTTGAATTTGCACTTTGTCATTTGAATCTTTCTTTTCACGCTCTACCCTAGAAGGATATGGAAGTTTGGTCTCTCTAGAAGATTCTTTTGATGATGGAGAATTATCAACTTGAGCAGAAGAAGGCTCAGGAGAAATTGGACTGCTCACCGGTTTAACCGGATCATGAGATTTTTGGATAACCGGAGGTTGGATGTCTTTGGTGCTCGGTAGCACCTTATCCTTGGTCACCTCGGTTTCCTTTTCAATCAAAGCATTCTATGAAGATAACACATCATAAAGAGTGGGTGGAATTGGTGGCACCGGTAGTGTAAGAAAGTCCGCAGCGAGTCCGTAATGGCTCGAACATCTAACCCCTTGAGGTGTGTGAGTGGTATTACTGGGTAAAGTGGAAGTACCATAGAAATAGAAGTTGAAGCTGACTTGTTTTGGAAAAACCACTCAACATGTTTTTCAATTGTTTTGAATCATTTTGTTGATTCACGAAAAGAATATGTTAGTTTTTCAACTCAATCTTGAATCTCCTTTTAAGATTTGATTTGGTTTGTAAAGTACTTGAACTTCACTTCTAATTCAGCTTTCAAATTTGAAATATGATTTCACATAGCCTGCATACTACCCCAGTGGTTTTTCTTGAAATTATTCCAATTGATTAGCGAAGCACAATTTGAGAATTTTGTGGTGAACTATTGATAAGTACCATTTGAAGAGGATTATTCCCTTTGATTGGATGGTTTACCTTGGTTTGAAGGAAAACCAGGTGGATGAGTATGGTTTGCTAAGTTGGGAGGACGGTATCCGGAATTTCCATTTTGAACAAAATTACCAACCGAAGCGGTTTGTTGAAATTGTTGGAAATTATCATGATAAACCGGGGATTCGTAACCTCCTCTAGTCATTGGGCACACATTAGAATTATGATTATTACCACAAGTGGTACACCTTTCCTCAACCGCTTTGATCGGAACGGGAGTAGGTACAAAAGCTTTCATCATGTTTTTCATCTCATTCATTTCATTCCTAAAGGTTAAGGTCATCTTATCCTCTAATGCTGCTGCCATTTGTTGGAACTCAAAGTTAGATGATGAATTAGAAGAATGTAGGACATTCGTACTCACTCGATCACGGCAGTTCCGTGAACATCTAAACTTAGGCTATTGTTCACTATGATTAGTAACCCTTCGTTAGGAATTTGTAGAGAAAATTGCCTCCGCAGCAGAATATAAGAGAAATCTTGATAATATAGCTCAAAGAATTAATAGAAGTATCTAATTGGTGCAAGAGTGAAAAACCATGGTGGTAGGACACTTCCTAAGAAGTTCCTTCAAACGCTCTCCAAGCATCGAGAAAGATTCTGTGAGCAATTTGACGAAAATTCGTAATTTCGTTCCGAAGATTGGTGGTTTTTGTTGTGGGAAGAAAAATAATGAACTTAGAGACAAAGTCCATCCATTGAGAGAATGTGAATAAGGGTTTCTTTTTCAAGCCAACTTTTTGTCTACCCCAACAATTGAAAATGGAAAGGAGAAGAAGTTGATGGAGTGGTTAGTACAATCCGGGTACCTTTGGTTGTTCGTAATGCTCTCGAAATGACGAATATGAGCATGAGGCTCCTCATCATTACCTCCTCGAAAATTCGTTTATGGACCAAATATAAATGAGGGAGGATTTGAGATCAAAGTATTTGAGCATTTATTGATCGTACAACTATGAGCACATTCAAACCCCCGGTGGAGCTTTGGAGTTGCTCGGCCATAGGTCGGTCATCGGCCATTGGAATCGGATCCAAAATGAGAGGGATTGCCTCTTGTCGGTGTCGAGATCGTCGACAATTACGTCCTTCTTGTAATAGTATTATTCCAAGGGAGAAGCGAGTGCGCATGCACTAGTGAAAAATAAGAGAGAGTAGAATTTGAGATTAAGAAGATTATTTTTTGGGGAAATTTAATTTTTAGTTTTTTAGATAAGAATGAAAACAAAAATATATGTTTGGTAAATCGATATTACAATCTTCACGATAATCTCCCAGAGTACGCAACAAGTGGAGCGGAAAAGCTTAGCGAGCCGCAATGACTACTAAGAGAGTAAGGCTATCACATTCCGTTAAATCACCTTATAGTTTGTAAACTTAAAGTCCGTCGTACCTCGCAAGTACTCTCACGAAATTGTTTTTGTTGTTAATTTGGAATGGTGTTAAGATGGATAGCTAGTTAACCAATATGTATTTATAAATATATTTTTTTTACTTAAATTCCGATAGGAATCGTATTAATGAACATTTTTATATTTATTTGAAAAAATATAGCAAAAATAACTTCCAATTGACAGATCTTCCCGTAAACTCTACTTCAACGAATACTCTTCAACAATCGTTCACGACTTCCCCGGCAACGGCGCCAAAATTTGGTTGCGGTAAAACAAATTTAATATACGTATATAGTATAACTCTCGTAAGAATTCTTTCCAAAATACTTCTCAAACAAGAGAAATATAAGGTAAAAATCTCACTAAAGAAAACACAATTTGTATATTTTTTATCCGGGAAGTACTTTTCCTCGGTGTCCGTGTCCAACGAAATCGTGAATGAGATTTAGGAATAATTCGGAATCGAGCTAAGAATGATAAAGGGATTTTTGAATTTTTGATTAAACTACAAAATATAATAGCATGAATTAAAAACAATTAACTAGCACGAAAATTAAATGCACAAAACGTATTAAATGCGGGCTAAAACTGAAATTTAAAATCTAAAGCACGACTTTTAACAACTTTTATACCTAAAAATCACAAATTTAAGATGAAAATTTTAGGAAAAAGAATTAGAATTTTTTATGAATTTTTGTATTTTTTATGATTTTTCTAAGATTTAATGATTTATCAAAAATAAACTTTTTCTAAAAATCACACTAAAAATTTTTATTAATTTTTAAAAAAATACTAATTTAAAATGAAAATTAATGCAAAAAGAATTTTAATTTTTTCAACTATTTATCTATTTTTTTATGATGATATCATAGAAAAAGTAATCACTAAAAACTATTTTAATTTCTAGAAAATACAAAATTAATTGGAAAAATATAGAAAAATAGTTTTTAGAAACTAGAATGGTGCAGAAATTCAATGGTGCAAAAAGCCCCAAATTTTATGACTCAATTATACCCTAATTTGTTCAATTAAAATCTAAACCTAATTTTATTAAATCTAAAATCAAAAATATTAAATGTATTTTTAATACTAAGAAAGACAGTGTAGATAGAGCAATAAAAAGAAATGAAAGAAAATGTAGCGGGGTAAGTATAAGACAATTTACACTGAAGAAGAAACGGGTAACCCCACACTATAATAATTACCCAAACAGACCCTACGAATTTCAGCTTATTTAGCTTATTGAAAAATTGAGAATTAGCAAAAACTCAAAACTACAAAGTTGCTTAACAGCTTATTGCTAACAACTTTAATAAAAGCTCTTTAGACTTTAGACCAAAGAATAAGCTACAAAATAAGCAATAAAGTTGCTGTCACAGAAACAGCATTATTCATGACTGTTATCTATGGATTTGGCTTATTGAGAGCTTAATATTTGATGAAAATTAAAACTAAAAGAAGCTTGTTGAAGCTTAAGATGTGCTTTAAGGATATTTAAACTAAAATTAACCTGTGTTTAACAACTTTAGAAAGATAATGAAGCTGAAAAATGCAATGTTTTAATGAAACAGTTTTTAGAGCTTTTTCAACTAAGCTTAACAAGCTTAATTTTGAACCTTAGGAGCTGAAACACTGTTGGAAAAAAAAGCTAACCTAGAAGCGTAAGATCATTAGGAAAAAGGAGTTTAAATGAAACTTTACAAGGAAATGAGAAAGAATTCAAAATGAAAGTTGATAAAATGAATGCTAAAAATAAAGTGTGCTTGCTGGTGCACTTGACAGATTCTAAAATGCAAGCTTAGATTCCTAAGGTAAGATAAACTTCTTTAAACTCACTTCCTACATATATATCTAAACTTACACTAGCTAAAGTTGAACACTATCATGCTAAAGCTTATTCAAATCCAAAACCTTCTTTCTGTCAAAATCCCCTGGTGCAAAATGAAGGTTTATAAGATCTAAAACTTACACTTAATCAATGTAGCTTTCAAAACCTTTGTAAATCTTTATTAAAAGAATAAACTCAGCTGTTTTGAGAATTTAGATAGTTTGCTTTTGACTTTAAGAGTCAAACCTTGCTTAAACCAAACACACCTTTATATTTTTCTGTCAAAACAAAGTGAGATTAAAAACTTTTTAAAGACTAAAACAGCTAAAACTTTTTAGCTACTTCTACTATTATTAACTAAAGAAGCAATTTGAACTGAAAATAGTAGCTAATAAAGCAAAATAAGCTACTTAACTCTTAAGAATAATTACAACTACTACTAAAGACAAAAAAGGGACCATGACATATATAACTAGTTTTAAAAGGACTAAAATAGTACTGAAAACAATACAAATCTATTCCTAAGTAAACCTAAAGAACAGGACTTAAAAGAGACTTCAAAGGAAATCAAGCAGTTGAAATAAAGCAAGAAATGGCTTTAAATGAAAATAAGAGAAAGTGACCTGAAAATTGAAGAGTCTTCTTCACCTAGACATCCAAGTGAAGAGTCTAGGTGATCCTAATGGCTTCCTCAAGCCTCTAACCCTTAGGAATCACAATAAGCTGAATTTTGAGCTTATTACCCATGCTTCCCCAAAATGAACTCAAACGTATTCAAGTGATCATGATCTTAATGTGAATAGGTAAAAATGAGTAGATTAAAGCTTAATGAACAAAATTAAACTAATATTGAGCTTATGAGAATCAATAAGCTCACTTAGCTATATATGAAGAGCTATTGATCAAAAACGATTTGAAATTTAAATCAAAGAACACAACACTTGTTAAATTAATTGAAATTAAAAAGAGTCGATTAATACAAGGAAAAGGAAATATTACAAGAGCTTAAAGACATAATGCTTAAAGAAAGCATAATTGCTTAAAACGAAAAATACAAAGAAATGGTATTAAAACATAAAATTAACTACTGAAATAAATGAACTCCAAAGCTGCTATTTATAGAAGAAGGGGTGAAGAGAGGGAAGGAAGTCTAGGAGCTTCCTTTATAATCACAACCGTTTGATCATTTGAAGTGAATTTGAGGCCGTTTGATGGGGTGATGAGGTGTTAATTCCCAATAGTGTGTTTTTACACTGTTGATGTTTTGAGTGTGTAAGAGTGTATGAACGAATTGAGGGTTTAAAAGGGAGCGGGGTTGGGTAAATTAGGAGATTGGGTTTGGGAATTTTTTGGCGGGAAAAGTTGTTGTAAGTTTGTTGGGTTGTTAAGCTGTTGCGTTTTAGCCGGGTATTCGTTTAAAAGTATGGAGTGTTGGCAGAAATCGTCCTTGTAGTTGTCTCCGCCCAAGCTAGTGTTAAAAGAAGTTTGAAATGGTGCAATATCACCCCTTGTGGTTGTTTTCTTCTTCTTTCTCTTTATAAAACAACTTTGCTCTTTTAACAACTTTGGTCCTTGAGACTTTAAAACTTCAAAATAGCCTTTTAAACTTTGAGAACTGACATCTTTGCCCCTTTGACTATTTTTTAGGCTTTTGACTTCTTTGGTTTCTATCTTTGACGAGTTTGACTGGTGTCGGGCGTGAATCCTGCCTGGTGATTTCTGCTGATTTACTTTGTCTAGCTCTTGACTCCTTGTCTTTTACCGATTCTTGTCGTTTTTGATCGTTTTTTTGCTCTTTTTGTCTTTCAATCCTTACCTGCCAATTGAACACAAAAGCATACACACATTGTTCTATTCTATTGGCATTTTATGGCCTTTTATTAGCAAAAATGCCTGGGTAATTTAGTGTACAATTTAGCAAATATCAAAAACCCCAAACTAAAAGGATTGTCCGTTTCTCACGCAATGTTATGAAGTGTACACTTTGTAAACTAAGAAGTTTCCAAAATGCCCTTGTTTAGAACCTTTTATAAATTACCTTTTAAACACTTTTCACTTTTCTCAACATATAATCTCATGGAAACACGTTAATGGCAATCATTGCAAGTTTGCAACTTTTAGGCTCATCGAAATAGGCTACTCCCGATTAATAGAGCACAAAAGAGGAAAATTCGTCATCCTTGACTTTTCACTAGACTAAACAAAGCTGATAAACAAGATCATTGTCAATATAAGTCCAAATGATTAAGCTCTTATACTTACAACTTGTGAACTTTTCACTCCCGGGAATAAATTAATGATTAAGATGTGTGCACTCTTTTTAACTCAACCATAGATCAATTTATCTTCATAGTTGAAATTCATCTAAGCTTTACAAATAAGCCTTGTGAGCTCAAATGTTAATAACATAGATAAACCTCGACTCAAAGCTAAAAGAGATTAGGAAACAAAACTTATAAATTGATTTGAGAAAATGAAATTTTTAACCATTCTTTTTATTTTTCATGTACTATAATTATTTTTTCTTGCAATAGGAATGTTGTTCTTAGTTCGAACCCCTACTTAGGCCTTTCTCCCAAATAGGATATCGCAACAACAACCGGTGTTCTTAGTTCGAACCCCCATCCGCTTGCTAGACGTTTATGGGTTATCGCGACAACACCTTTTTCATACAGAGCTTAAACCCAAAGTCCCTTAGGTTGCATCATCACCTAGGCCGCGCTCCCTATGATGATGCCTACGAACCTGATCCTACGTACATAGTTTTTTAATCCTTAGTTGCGAACCCATCCGAGTCCTTTCTCTCAACATGATACTGCAACGATTAAAAACTACATATAGCATTTATTGATTCTATTTTTCCGAATGCTTCATTGCACGAAAATAATGCTTTTGGCATTAGAAATGCTTCATTGGAATTCTTTTTATAATTATCTTTTGATGAATGGAAAAATTTCATGTTAGAAAGGCAACTTTAAATTTGAAACCAAAAAAATCTTACAATACATATTAAAAATGAATTTCTTTTTTCAAAATGTAAGACTTTTTCTAAAGAACGATTGTTGACTAGATAAATTAAAAAGATCGACGTATTGATTAATTGAGTCTAAAGCTTATGGGGTAAAGAAGACACAAATCATTCCATATAACTTTAGTTTTTCCAAATAAACCATGCTTTAAACAAAAACACTTATATTTTAACTACACATTTCTATGTTCTTCACATTTAAAATCCAAAGCAATAGGATTTGTAAAAGCTTGGCCCCACAAAAGGTAGGTTAAAGAACTAGCTAGGGCATTTTCACCCGGTCAAGTTAAAATTAACTCCTATTCCTCACCAACGGACTACCAAGAAAGAGGTGTTTTTTCCAACTTTAACATCCTTTTAGGCTTTTCTTGTAAGCAAAAATTTTAGAAATTTCTCACATTTTTTCTCAAAAAATTCAGAGGTCACACACAATATATGAACTAACTTCCACGTGATTTAGAGCCTCTAACTCAGTGTCTAAGTATTTTTAGAAAAATCAAAATCAAAACTGAAATCCGTCACTGTTTTACACACTGATTTTGTATTGACCATTTGACCCACTTCCCGACCATAAAAACTTATGAGGCCGGATTTTCTAGAAAGTAGACTCTCTGAGGTTATCTCCAGTATGTTGTAAATTATTTATTTGATCTTTTATGACCGAGTTATGCTCGTTACAAAACTGCCTAACTTTCTGCAGTGAATTACGCATCTAACTTGAGTGATCTAAACCCTAACGCATGCTCAAATCGCTAATCTAATTAATCTAATGACTAAGCTAACATCATAATATCATAAACTTTCTGTAAATTAATTACCCTAATTTATAAACCTTATTTTAAACCTAAATCCATCACAATTTAAGTTACTAGAAAAATTAGACGAACGAGAATTAAAAGTCGAATCGTACCTTAAAGCGAGGCCCTAAAAATTTCGACTTCTCTTTTCTTTCCTCCCTATGGCCGGTCGACACTTATGGGTGAATGGGGTTTTAGGTTTAGTATTTATAGGTACTTTAGATAGAATCCTAGTCCAAGTCTAACTAGGTTTTAGATTAGAATTAGGATTAGTATTTAATTTTAATTATATTTTTTTTAAAACCTTAACCGGCCGAATATAATATATGTATATTTTTTTTATATTTTTTTTTTAATATTTACATTTAAAACCTCAAGTTTTTATAAAAACTTTAATTAATTTAACTCTTCCTTTTTGTATTAACGCAGTTTACTAACTTTCTAAAAATAATTATTCATTTCTAACCTAACTTTCTAAAATTAGAAATTTTACATTTTCTTAAATCTAACACTTAAACGCTAAGCCTACCTTAAATAACTAACACAACATACATATACGTATAAATACTTACACATTTTTCAATAATCATTTCCTTGTCATTAAAAATGAACGAAATGTACTCAACAAATTTTCCCATCATTCTAATCTCATTGAGATGATCCAACTCAATAGATTGGTTTCCAATAACCCACATAACGCACAAAACCAACATAAAATCACATAAAATCCACTTTTAAAATCACATAACGGGAAACATTAACTTGCATTTAAGTCAACACTAACGGTTTGACTAACCTGCTCAAGTCATGGTTGTCACAGTATCCCCTCCTTTAGGAAATCTCATCTCGAGATTTAACTAGCCGATTCATCAACACAAACGACAAACAACAGAGGATACTTAGGCTTCATATAATCCTCACATTAAGTAAATCGGACCCCGTTAGAATTCCAACGGACCTTTACTAACGCTATCTTACTACGCTTTAAACTCTTAAGTTCACGATCCCAAATCTCTACAGGTTCCTCGACAAAAAGAAGAGTTTGTCAACCTTTATCTCATCTAATGGCATATGCAAAAAGAATAGCATCCGCACATATCTTTAGGTTTGACACATGAAAACGTATCATATCTTCACTCCATTCTTTCAGGGTCAATCTTAATCAATAAGCTACAGGACCGATCCTTTCAAGAATCTCAAAGGGTCCTACGTATCTCGGTGCTAACTTTCCTTTTTTCCCAAAACAAATTACACATTTCCATGGTGATACTTTCAACATCACTCGATCTCCTACTTCGAATTCCAATGGTTTGCGTCTATTGTCGGCATAGTCTTTTGGACGATCTCTTGCTGCTTGAGCTTCTCCTTTATCAAATTACTTTATCGTGTTCTTGATTTAATGCAGGTCTAATCAAACTATTTCTATATTCTCAAACCCATTAAATTATAAAACAGGCGACCTACATTCTCTTCCGTACAAAGGCTTCAACGAAGCAATTTTTACTTCGGATGATAGCATTATGTAAAGAAAAAACTTAGCCAATGGTAGATGAACATCCCAGCTACCACCAAAATCAATTACACCACGCCTCAAACATATCTTTAGGGTCTGAATGTCACGATCACTTTGTCCCCGTTTGGTGGATGATAAGTCGGACTCATATTCAACTCGTCCTAATCTTTTTGCACAGTTGCCCGCAACGCGACGTAAAATCGTCCATCACTATATCTGAAAATAATCGACACACGGAACTCATGTTCTCGCGACTATTTCATCCGACATAGATCTTTGCCAATTTCACAGTACTATAGTCTTTTCTTATAGCTAGGAAATGAGCCAACTTAGTTAGTCTATCGACTATAACCCAAATCGTGTCATGCCTACTTTTTGACCTAGGCAACTTAGTGATAAAATCCATAGTGATCTTATCCTACTTCCATTCAGGTATCTCAGGTTGTTGCAGTAACCCGATGGCCTTTGATGCTCAGCATTTACTTTTATTGAAACATGTCAAGCACTACTAACATAAGTAGCAATATCTCTCTTCATTCCCGGCCACCAATACATATCCCGAAGATCATAGTACATCTTATCAGCTCCTGGATGCACAGAGTACTTAGACTTATGAACTTCGTCCATAACTACTATTCTCATACCTCTGGCTAATGAAACCCATATACGGTCCATAAATACAACCTCTCGCCTCTTTCTTTTCCATCTGTTGTTTCTAACCACTGCAGGTTTTCCATAAAGTATATTTCTTGTTAAGGCGCCTTTTTTTCAACTCTGGGCTGCTTGTATCTTTTCTCTCATTCCAATCTGGATAGTCACTGCCATAGCCCTTACACGTCTAGGTTTCAGTCGTTCCTTCTTACTTAATGCATCAGCCACAACTTTCGCCTTACCAGGATGATAACGAATCTCGCACTCATAATCACTAAACAACTCAATCCATCTCCTCTGTCGCATATTCAGCGATATTTGATCAAAATGTGTTGAAGGCTTTTGTGATCTGTATAGATAACACTTTTAGTACCATACAGATAATGCCTCCAAGTTTTAAAAGCAAACACAACAGCTCCCAATTCTAAATCATGCGTCGTATAATTCTTCTCATATGGTTTTAGCTGCCTCGATGATACGCAAATCACTTTGTCTTTGCATGAGTAACACAACCTTGATCCTTGGTTTGATGCATCACAATTCAACACGACATCTTCCCCTCCATTAGGTAGCATCGTGTCAATATTGGTGCATCACACAAGTTATTCTTTAAGTTTGAAATGCTTCTTCTGCTGACTCCTCACACTATATACTTTGATTCTTCTGAGTTAACGAGGTAAGAGGTTTAGCAATTTTGGCTAAATTTGCGAATAAACCGTCGGTAGTAACCGGCTAATCCCAAGATCTGATGAATTTGGAAGGCGTCGTTTAGGGGTCTTCCAATTCTTTTAACGCTTCTATTTACTTGGGTCTCATTATACCATTTGGTTAACAAACATGTCCAAGAAAGTTCACATCTATTGCAACAAAATTCACACTTGGAGAACTTGGCATACAGCTTCTCCTTCCTTAACAATTCCAACACCAAACCCAAATGAACTTCAGGTCTTCCTTGCTTTGAGTATATTAAGATAGTCATCGCCTGTTACTATAACGCAAACTTATCTAAGTTCGGTTTAAAACCTGATCTTCAGGTCATAAAGACTGCAGGTGCATCTTGGTTATCCCAAAGGCATCAACCGTAAAACTCAAACTGGCCGTATCGTGTTCGAATAATGCCGTCTTAGGTATTATCATCTTCATTGCTCTTTCCGCGTAGTTGATGATAACCTGACCGAAGGTCTATCTTGGAGAAAAATCACGATCCTTGTAATTGGTCAAACAAATCATCAATCCTTGGAAGAGGATATCGATTCTTAACCGTCAACTTGTTCAGTTCTCTATAATTGATACACATACAAAGTGAACCCTCCTTCTTCTTGACAAATAACACTGGCGCTCCCCATGGAGAATGACTAGGTTGTATGAAACCCTTGTCATGCAACTCTTGCAGCTGCTCAGACAATTCTTGCATCTCTGAAGGCGCTAAACGATATGGAGACTTAGCAATTGGCGTCGCTCTAGGAATTAGATCTATGCGAAACTCCACTTGTCATTGCGGAGGCAATCCTGACAAGTCTTCTGGAAACGCATCCTCAAACTCACGTACTACAGATATGTCGTTCAACTTTGGTTCATCCTCCTTTGCACTCTTCAACGCTTTGGTGATTCCTACCGCCCGTTCTCCATGTACCCTAAGGATCCTACCATCCTCCACTGGTATTTCTACTACTTTCTCATGACATACGATTACAACCTTATGCTGGGATAACTAGTCCATTCCCACAATCACATCGAAACTTCCATGACCTAAAGGTATTAAGTTTATGCTAAACAGAGAACTTCTTAGTTCTAGTTTACAGTCACAGATAACTCTATCTACTTCTACTTTCTAATCATCAGCTACTTCTATCACATAACCAGGATTCACAATACTAGGTTTCATATTAAGTAGGGGCGCAAATTCAGTAGATATGAAACTAAAATCGGCTCCAGAATCAAATAATACGGTAACAAAGTGATCATTTAGAGAGAACGTACCTGTTACAACGTTAGGATCCTGGACCGCCTCCATTGCACTCACATTCACGTTGTAAGCTCTTCCTCTAACTTGGTTTCCATTGCTCCTATTGTTTCGACTGCCCTCTATAGCCAATTGATTCCCAGTTTGTCCAGGCGCTCGATTTAACTTGGGACAAGTGTTGCGGAAATGATCTGGACTACCACACTCATAGCACACTCTCAGATTGTTATTCATTCTTACAGCATTCACTGGAGCCGCTTGTCTATTTGGAGCCCGACAATCCTTAGCGAAATGACCCGGCTTCTGACAGTTAAAGCATAGTCTGCCTACTGTTGCTGTTTTTCTGGTGGTGAGTATAGCACTTGGAACACCTTGGATAATATCCAACAGTCTCGTTTCTAGGTGGGGCTGTTGCCACAAATCCAGTTCCCGTCTTTGCCTTCTTGTTGTCTTTCCAAGATCCTTGGTGTAGTTCAAATTTATATACCAATAGTAATAAATCTCGTAAGAATTCTTTCCAAAATACTTCTCAACCAAGAGAAATATAAGGTAGAAACCTCACTAAAGAAAACACAATTTGTATATTTTTTATCCGGGAAGTACTGTTCCTCGGGTCGTTGTCCCAACGGATATGTGAATTGAGAATTTAGGAATAATTCGGATTCGATTTAGAATAGTAAAGGATTCTTTTTTTAAATGATTGATGTCATACCGAAATTTAATAGAACGACCCACCATACAAATCTCAACTACAAACTAAAACAATGGATTGCACGAATTTTAAAATGCACTACGTTAAAACGCTGTAGCTAAAAATTGAAATTTAAAAACTAAGGCACGATTTTTAACAAATTTTATACCTAAAAATCACAAATTTAAAATGAAAATTTTAGGAAAAAGAATTAGAATTTTTTATGTATTTTTGAATTTTTTATGATTTTCTAAAGATTTAATGATTTATCAAAAATAAACTTTTTCTAAAAATTAACACTAAAATTTTTCTTTTATTTTTCAAAAATACTAGATTTAAAATGAAAATTATTGCAAAAAGAATTTTAATTTTTCAACTATTTTTCTATTTTTTATGAATTATCTAAGAAAAAGTAATCACTAAATTCTATTTTAATTTCTAGAAAATACAAAATTAATTGGAAAAATATAGAAAAATGGTTTTTATAAACTACAAATGTGCAGAAAAATTATGGAACAAAAAGCCCCAATTTTTAAAAGCTAATTAAACTCTAATTTGAGTAATTAAAACAAAACCCTAATTTTATTAAAACTAAAAACTAAAATATTAATTCTTTTTTATTTCTTATAAAAGACAGGGTAGAAACTGAAAGAATTGAAACTAGAAGGTAGGCGGGCTAATATTTGAAAATTTACACTATAGTTAAAACGAATAACCCTGAACTTTAAGAAAAGTACCAAATAGACCCTACGCTATCAGCTTATTTTGCTTATTTAAAAAATGATTTTCAGACAAAACTTAAAACTACAAAGTTGTAAAACAGCTTATTTTTAACAACTTTAACAAAGGCACTTTGGACTTTAGACAACTAGATAAGCTGGAAAATTAAACTCTTTAGATCTGTCACAGAAACATGGACTTTAAAAGCTTATTTAGCTTTTTGCTTATAAAAGGCTTATTACTTGATGAAAATAGAAACT
>BQNB010062784.1:0-35943 GCA_026074375.1 Tanacetum coccineum
TGAAAAAGAAGTTGCAGAAGCAGTGGGGGAACCAACTATGAAAGAATACATGACTGTAACCCGAATCAACTATGAATTGGGGGATAAGAAAGGTAGAATTGAATTGACGGGTTAATTTCTCACTCAATTGCGTGATAATGCTTTTAGTGGAACAAACAGAGAAGACGCTAAAAAACATATTGGGAATTTCCTTGAGATAGTTGATTTGCACAACATACCAAACGTAAGTTATAATTAACTTAGGGTACGTATTTTCCCTTTTTCACTTACTAGGGCTGCAAGTAAGTGTTAGGAAGACGAGTCTATTGATTCAATTACTACTTGGGTGGATCTGAAGGAAATTTTTTGGGAAATTCAATCCACCTTCTCGTACTGGCGGAAAGATAGAAGCTTATGGAGATAACATCCAGGTTAAGTGGGATCCTAATAACATTGAGTTAAAAGACTGGTTAGCTTCGAAATTTAAGAACCATGAGACCATGGATGGACACACTAGCAATGCTCTATGGGACTATTGGATAAGAGGAGATGATGAAGAGGTGATAACCGATGGTGAACTTTCTAATCCTAAAGATAATAACTTGATTGAATAAAATAAGATCGTTCAAATCTTTAGGATTGATATTGATATATTCCACTACGAAACACCTCTATGTGAAGCATTCAAGGAATTTAATTACCTACTTAAAATTGATGTGGATGTACTTACTAATGACATTCCAGGATTCAAAACTCATGATGAATATAAAGACACTTGGATATATGAATCGAATAAAGATGTTCCATGGGTGGCTAATAGGCTATGGGTTGATTATGGACCCTGGATGGAACCTAGTGATGATGTTGAACATTTTTTGCAAGCTGTTTCGCTTCAAGAATGAACATGCTAAGTGGCCCACTTGTAATTGTAAAAAGGAAAAATATTGCAATGGTGGAGATTTACCCAGAGTGATTCGAATTGGGGATATGCTTTACTTCCAGAATTATGAATGGTATGAAAATCTTGAAGACTAAGAATTAAAAGACGAAGCTTCAAATAGTAAAGCCGTCTTCGAGGGATCGAAAGGAGTAAATAAAGAATCAGGTGACAATGCTTGGACCCATTGTTCATCCATTGAAGAATGAAAGGATTATGTACCACTTATATTGAAACCGATGTCTCCTCAAATCAAAACACCTATAATAATGTTTGTCATATAATCATGAATCATGGTGAAACTCAAGAGAAACAAGGATGGTTTGATGAACAAAAGCCTATGGGAGATGAAGATGATGGCATCGGTGCTAGAAAAATACTCGATTTGAAAAGACCCTCCTTACTATGCTTACGAAGAAGATGAAAAATTCAAGGAAAGAAGATGCAAGCTACATGGAATTCCCTACGTGAAACCGCCAACATGCAAGACGGAAAAGTTCAAGGTAATTAAATATTCATTCAGACCAGTTGAGGAATATGTCGCAATCAAGGAACACGAATATGACATTTGGGTCCAAACCGAAGAAAATGTTTCTTATGTCTACCAATATATTTTCCACAAGAAGGACAAAGGATTGTTCGTCTCACGTACCAAATAAAAAAGATGAAGACAAGTCTAACTTAAAGACTTTGCTGTAATCAAAAGTGCTTGCCGGGAGACAACCCATAATGTATTTTTATTATTTTTATCGAGTTTATCTTCCTAGATCACCGATACGGCGTATCTAACCTCAATGGATACGACATATTGACTATCTGGACGTTATCTAGTCTTTACTTTTCTACAAATTAAAACTTTATTATCATACTTGTCTATATGGCGTATTCATTAAATGAATACAGCATATTGACCTCTGACCCGTACTTAGGATTTTTAATATAGGTCTCAATACGACTGATGTCATCAAATACCCCCCCCCCCCTCCCCCACTTGAATCTTACTAGACTTTAGTATATCCCAACCGTAGTCAAGGATATATACCATTGGCAATGAATATGTTCATATACAAGTACACAAACCAACACCACATGAAAAAAAACTAGGAAAATGAAATCGTGTGTAACATGTAACTAATTCGCTTAAAATTGCTCGATCGTGACAAAGTAATATCTATCATAATTTGGCAAATACACATCTCCCACCACTAAAGCTAAGGAGTGACAATTCAATAAAGTAAAATTGGGTTAAGGTTAAAGGGATGTGATCATTCTTCTTAGTCTCTAACGATAACCAATGATTCTAGAAAAGATGACAAATCATACATTACATGGCTGTAGATGACGGAATAGACATAATTGAGTTCTCGAGTCCTATAAATCGAATAAGCTAAAGAATTGATGACATATCTTTAACAAAAGTCAGTAAACCAGCACGTGCGAACAAACCCTATAGAAACATCCATAACGAAGGAAAAGACATACATGATTACATTCATTCCCTCCTATTTGATTAAAACCAGGGTTATGACCAATAGATATATGGGTATAATATCCTATTCCTACACCAATATGTAATAAACCACAAGGCGGACCAAATCACAATACAGGCCGAAACATACGGTAATAGACATATGTGATTGCTCTTATCCTCATTCGAGTAAGACCAAAGGATATGGATTAGAAAAGGGAAAATAATTGTTGTTGAATAAAAAGAACAAAACAAACAGATTAATCAAATAATTAAGGCACGGTATTTGCTAAGTAAACTTCCCGACCGTAACCCAGTGAAAAGTGACACCTAAATAAATACAATTACAACATCTGATCATGGAATCAACCGAAAGCATGCCTTAGTTGTGCGTTCCGCGAAAGTGGTCAACTCCCATACATTCCATATTATACATACTTTTACAACATTCAGTTGTGGGTGAAGAAGGTCGACTATTTTTATACAAGAAATACATGGTTAGTTTATTCGACCAACATACACCAATACTCTACAGAATCACTTTTTTTGCATTTTTCACTTTTTTTGATTTTTTTTCAACATATACACTACGAATTTTGATGTCATTTTACCATCTTCATGATCATAATGAATCCGGATAATTTATCCATTCTCCTTCATACTTTGGATGTAAACATAATTTGTGAAAGTAGTAAAACACACTAAAAAATTAAGATTTTGAAATATACACTACTTTCACTTTCCCATTGCATTGTGCAATTTTTTCGACCTAACCGTAGATAGAAATTTTTTGCATTGCGACACAAGAAATAAAATAATTTACAAAAAAGAAACTAGCAACCGATTAAGGACTTAATTTAATAGGGTAGGCTAAGGTGTAAAGGTGTATAGAGGAACGAAAATTATTTGTGGTAAGAAAAGAATGGCATGGCTCGCAGTTTGTTCTAGGGGTCATTATAGGGGTATCTTACTCTAAAAATGAGAGTAAACAAAATGGTTTATACGGGGGTTAACTAACCAGTGTAGTTAGTTAATATCACAACATGTAAAGGCTTTTTTGGGTGTAATCCTAGAAATTTACCAGTTTAAAAAATGTCACTCCATCTATTTAAACTAGTACTTAATATTATGGTCTCGAATAGATATACCAAGCCAAGTTTTAAAGTCTACAACATCACCGGCACACTCATAATTTTAGGGAATTTGGGTAAACATTTTGAAATGGATAAGGCTAAATTCTCACAATATCTAACAAGGTTTATGTGTGCGGGTTATGTAACTAACAATTTTACAAAAGTATGCTTGTAATTTTTTTAAATTTAGGCATAATTTAAGCATTTTATTGTGAAAATATGGACAAGTAAGCGTTCTAATTCTCCTCCCCCACATGATATATACAATGCCCTCGTTGTATAAATATAACATTAAAAACAAGAAATTAAAAGAATTAGAACGAGAAAGACCCCTGGGATTTGCTCTGTATGTTCCTCCATGTTTTTTTATGAGCATGATCATGTGTTGTAAATCCAGGTTTGAATGTCAACATGACTACAACACACATAATTCCATAATATAAATACTCCTCCAAAGTCTTCATTTTCGTTCAGTAAGGTTCTATGTAAGATATAGGAAAAACCAATGCAATTTTATCTCCGGTATTCGACGATTAGCAAACAAAAATAAAAACAAAAAACTATACAGGAAGTCGATACGACGTATCCCAAAACCAGGATACGCCGTATTGAGACCTGTAAAAGGTATCTAAGGGTACGGGTCAGAATTGCGAAATACGTCGTATCATATAATGAATATGCCGTATAGACAAATCTAACAATAAAGTTTTAAAATGCAGAAAATAAAAAACTGGATAACGTCCAGACAATCGATACGGCGTATCCTTTGCAATTGAATATGCCGTATTAAAAGTCTGGGAAGACAGACTAGATAAAAAATAAGAAAAATAACATTTCGGGTTGTCTCCCGGCAAGCACTTTTGTTTATAGAAAAGTCTTTAAGTTAGACTTGCCCTAGTTTTATCCCATCCTTATAAAAGAAACTTAGAGTCGATTAGAATGCCAAATAGTACATATAAATTTTTAATTATAAAAATCGATGGCATCCCTTTGTAAAAATGCTTTTGAATCATGAATTTAATCGTTATGAAAAAATCTTTTATAGTGAAAGACTTATGGTGTATGTCATGATTCGTTCCAAAGTTCTCATTAAACTCATGGGAATGGGTATCAACATTAGCATCAATAACACTATCTGATGGTTCAATAACAACATCATCCGAAGATATATTGACTTCATCTTTAACATATTCTGAATCATTTTTCAAATCGTTGACAGAAATTAATTTATAAGAAAACGAATTTTTGTCATATATGAAAGTCTAATCTTCATCATCGGATTCATCAAACGATATTCTAAAGTCAATTTCGTTGTCATCAAGAGGACTTACTATAGGCCCGGACGAGAATCCCAGGTCGGATGTTAATGCATCTTTGTAGACGCTAGCCGGGAACTCTGTTTCAAAATCCTTGAGCTAGTTAATATCTTCATGATAGACCTTACCGTATGTAGCAGTTTTCGAGTTAAACGTCTGACCGCGCCAACGAGCTTTTTCTTCTTCAAGAAATATACTTTTCCATGGTGATGTCGGGGTCGTCCATTTCCTGTAATAAATTTGCTACGAAAGAAAAAGGTCAAATAGACTAATACGTCGTATTCAATAAACTGAATATGCCGTATTGATGTTTGGAGTCGAATACGCTGTATTAGTTTAGAAAAATTTTATACGACGTATCCAAGAAGT
This sequence comes from Tanacetum coccineum, assembly GCA_026074375.1. NCBI lineage: Eukaryota > Viridiplantae > Streptophyta > Magnoliopsida > Asterales > Asteraceae > Tanacetum > Tanacetum coccineum. The sequence continues at coordinate 5,203 of BQNB010062784.1, forward strand.
TGAATACGCCGTATTCAGTATTCGACTCAGAAAATTACAAAAGACTGTAATAATGCAGAAAACACACAAACACACAATATGCAAAAATATACAATGCAGAAAACAAGCACACAAAAACAAACACGCACAAATATGCAAATTAATCTAAACTAGACTATATCTAAACTAAAACACTAATAAATAAAAGAATTAAACAACTTCACTACTCGACAGCGGCGCCAAAAACTTGATGTGTCATTGTGCGTACGTAATATTATTTTCAAGCTTTTGCTTGAGGTTAATGTGACACTCAGTCACATTCCATTGTACTTCATTGATTTTTTTGGTGTAATATAATTTACCGGGGTTATGTCCCCTTTACCAAAAAAATAATAATATTATTATCAAGTTTTACTATTTGTATTTTATCAACTTTACCTAAAAACAACACTAACGGGCAGTGTACCCGATCAGTTGTAGCTTCGTTGGTAAGTAGTGTGTCGATCACTAAGAGCGAGAGCGTTAAATCCTAATTGTATCAGTATTTTAGTTATCTAAGTTAGTCCTAATTTATTCTATGTTATACTTAAGTTAAACCTAAAACTAATGCAAGGGGTATTTTAGCCTGAGAGACTCCCACGAGTTTTGAGTATCTAACCTAAGGTTTTGATGACAATAACACACATAAGCTCATAGACAGAAGATAAAGAAGCGAACAAGCCTAATGTAAGGGAAACGTACTAACCATGTTTAATCTAATATAATGCAGGTTTTATTTATAAGTGCAATGATCGTCTTATATCGAAGGGGCACATCATTCCTAGGTTTAGGCGGTACTTCTTCCTAAACCCTAGACTTAGAAATTCTATCACAGTTAGCCAAATCTGCATAAAGCAAACTGTCACACCCCGCCTAGGCGGAAACACAAGGCGTAACATCATGGATATCATCACAACACAATAGTGTCAACAATAGAGAGAACTAAATGAAATAGATAAACAAAGGAGACACAATGTGTCATGTCAATATCTAACACAAGATAAAGGAGTCTTGCATTAAGATAACAAAGTCATACCACAAGGAAACATAATCTAAAGTCTAAACATCTAATGATCAATCAAATAGCAACAATTCAAAAGACATAAATAAAATCTCTAGGAGAATGACTCCGCATGCAAGCCTACGGTCTCACTAACCACTCTTCCTAACCTCAACATCCTCAAGATGATTACTTGAAAATGATGCTTAAAAATGTCAACATAAAGTTGGTGAGAGTCATAGGTTTAAGACACGAAAATCAAATCCATATGCAAATTACTGTGATAATAAAGAAAACATTGCAGGACAATAGATGAACTATCATACAGGCTAACATGCAAATCCAATCAATCACACAAATAACCGGCAAACGACTACAAGACGTCTCATATCGCACCAATGTCCCTGTGGTTACCCCCTTAGCCCAGGCGATGGATACTCTCAAAGTAACCTTCCTGCCCGCTAGGCCACAGTACCATCCACTAAACAGGCCATGGATACCCGCAGGTGATCCCCCCTGACTTAGTTCACAATTCTTAATATCACATCAAAAAACATGTATCACACAACATACAATAGTCACGTATAGTCCATGCATCTTTGATAACACATTATCACAGTAATCAAAACATTTCCAAACAATTTGCATCATTTCCACCCCAATAAATCATAAGAAAAGAGGGGCTATGAAACTCACCTAAATTCTCAAACGCAGCTTCCAAATCTCTACACGTAATTATACAAATAATTAAACACGGTTACACGCGACCAAGCTAAAAGCTACCATGTAACACACATATGATGGATGTCTAAGGGTTTAGTTAAACATCATGGGTCACCCCGACACCATTCCCAACCTTAACCATCTCATTAACTCTTTACACTAGCTACTTACAATTAACTCAGAATTGCAGAATTTTAGTGTCTCTTTACGTACCCAAAACCCTTACTTAATGACCTTTATAAATTATAGCAAAAATCATCTATGTTCCTTTATGTGTTATCTAACTACCATTGGATTTCCAAAATCCATTTACATGCACAAGTATTCCTAAGAAAATAAAACTTAAAAACAGTCTCAATTCGGATCTGATGGCACACTAAAAAGTTTGGACTTATTAACCATAATTAGACATGCTTTCAGAGGATAATTTTTACAGGATTATCCATAGACATATGGAACTTAACTACTGTAAAAGGGCTAAGCTTAATTACACTTTTAAGTATAGGTTTTACCCTCACAAACATGACTTAAATCTACCCCGTATTTACTGATCTGACAACTTTTAGTGTAACCAACATTTGAATGACTTACCGACCTTGAAAACATTCAGGCTGGATTTTCTGAAAAGTATACTCTTTTGGCTTATTCATAGGCTCAAGAAACATATCAATACACGTTTTTATCATCTAGATATCAGTCGTTGAACACGACCTAAAATTCTGCTCAACCCTAAATCAAGTTTTAACGCAAATCTAACCTAACCAATTGAATGAACATGACCCTAATCAAGCCCTAATCATTCTATCATCATCAAATATCATTAATATTCTGAATTTTATGAAACCCTAGAATCCATCATTGATTTTGTTGCATGAATGCATGAATTAAACTAGGATTAAACGCACTTACCTTTGATTACAAGCACCTAACTAACAATTCTTGAATGATTCTTGGATCAAGCAAATTTTAGGCACTCTAGGGTTCTTGGGGGCTGATTTCACATGACACAAAGAGAGGGGAAAGAAGGTAATGACTAGGTTTCTTTATATATATATCCATAGAGAGTCTTAATCCTTTCCTAATTGCAATTTTATAAAAAAATAAAACTCCTAATCCTATCCCTAAATAAAAACCGATTGCCCCTCCCCCTCCCCCTTAAGTATACTTTTTTTATTATTAATTAACTTATTTACTTCATTACCTTAAGTTTTTATAAAAACCTAAGCTAATTTGATTAAACCTTTTTACTTAAATGCTACTTACTATTTGCTTGAAAACTACTTTCTAAAAATAACTTTTCATTTTCAAATTTCACTTATTATATATGGAAAGTTTACTTTCCATACTTCCTATTTAAACCACATTAATTTCCTATAACCTAAACTTCTAAAAACTAATATTATTTAATTCACTAACCACATAACTTACATCTAGTAATAATAACTTACACATTTAACACAACACGCTCAATTCAATATTCATTTTCTTCGTCACTCAAAAGGTGAACGAAATGAATTCAACCAATTCTCCACCATTACCAATCTATTGGAGATGATCTCACTCAATAGACTGATTACCACTACCTCACATAACCCACATAAACTTATATAAACACAAGAATTACTTACACATATATTACCACAAGGCACATACTCATTACTAACGGTTTGGACTAACCTTCTCACAATCATGGTTGGTCACGAGTTTCCCCACTTGAGAAAATCTTGTCCCGAGATTGAACTACTATTGAGGCATTAGCACTATGACAAACAATCGTGGACACTTAGACTCATTGATCTATGCGTTTCCAAGTAAGCTCAGGACCACGCTTCGAATCCCAATGAACTTTCACTAATACTATCATACTACGCTTTTACTCATGACCTCTCGGTCCACAACATTAACGGTTCTTTGACAAAACAAAGAGTCTTGTCAACCTTAACCTCGACTAACTTCCAAAATCCGAATCCAACTGCTAATGACTTTGCTTACCCCCACAAGGGTGCAATTAGCAACACAACAACCCCAAACGAAAAGAAGCATCCCACTACATTGTTACCTCGCTCGTTCATCGAGATGAAAACTTAATCTAAACCCTTAGTTATTGTAACAACGTGTTTTATATCTTAACCTCGCAACTCATCAAACAAGAACTGTCTTGAAATTACGATATAAGATGTTACAAAGCTCAACGTATCTAAAGAATCCACGCAAATTCAGGTTTACCCAAACTTTCAGCACCTCCCAACCAATTTTCCGATACTCAGCTCATAAGATAGAAATTCTCAACCGAACTATAGGCCCAATATATCCAAAGATCTCAAATGGTCCTACATAACTCGGTTCTAACTTGTCTTTCTTTCCAAACGTACTACACCTCTCTAAGGTGAGACCTTCAACCACCCATAACCTACCAGCATTAATTCCAAAGTTTCCCACTACTACCAAGCTAACTCTTTCAACAATTTGGCTGCCTCAAGCCTTTCCTGTATTACCACTATCTTGTTGGTTGTTTCTTGTACCAAATTCGATCCCATTTCCACCACTCTCTCCAGTTACGGCCCATAAACGGTAACCTACATTCCGTTCCCTTTGTCCATCCGCTTGAGGATGCTAAGCAGTACTCAAATCCAATCGCGTCTCTAACACTTTTTGCAGCGTCTGCCAAAACCACAAGGTAAATCATCCATCTCAATATGTGTTGATCGTCACAAAAATTCTATTCCTTGCTATTATCTCATTTTCACTCAAGTATCTCAGGCTGTTATAGCAAGCCAAAAGTCTTTGACATTGCAGCCTTCACCCCTTAAACAAATCTGACAATTGATAACATAGGTAGCAATATCCTTTTCTACACGTGGCTACCAATACATGTCTCCAAGGTTATAGTATGTCTTATCCGCTCCCGGATGTACCAAGTACCTTGATGCATGGGCCTCAACCATTACACTTCCTACCAATAGAACCCAAATTCAACCCATAAAGTACAAACTCTCGTCTCCTTTTCTTTCCATCTGTTAATCTAAACCATGTAGCCTTTCTGCGAGTACTTTCTCTTGCTTGAACACCTCACTTTGGGCTGCCGGTATCATTTCTCTTACTCGTCTTGATTTTACTCTCTCCTTTCTACTTAACGCATCACCCACTACATTCGCTTTATCGGGGTATCACACAAATCATTCTTCTAAGTCTAAAAAGCCTCTTCTTATTCTACGCTCTACTCATACTTCTGATTCCTCTCAGTTAGGGAAGTAGGGGGTTCAACAATCTAAAAAAATCACGATGAACGTCAGTAGTAACCCGCCAATCCTAAGAATAATCATCCAATTCCTCACTGCCTCACTCTTACTCAGGTCTACGTGAATACATTATGGTTGACCACGTGACCAAGAAAATACACTTCTTCCAACCAAAACTCACACTTAAAAAACTTAGCATATAACTTCTCCTTCCTAAGTGACTCCAACACTAACTTCAAATGAACTTCATGTTCCTCCTTCGACTTTGAGTAGGCCGGAATGTAATCAATGAATACTATGACAAACCTACCTAAGTATGGTTTACAACCCAGTTCATTAAGTCTATGAAAACCGTTAGTGCATTAGTTAAACCAAAAGGCATAACCGTAGACTCAAAATGTTTGTATCTCGTTCAACATGCGGTCTTTAGAATGGCATCCTCATGCTCTCGTAGCTGATGGTAACTTGGCCAAAAATCTATCTTTAAGAAAGGACACGCTCTTCGTAATTGATCAAACAAGTCCTCAATCCTAGGGAGTGGATAACGGTTTTTAATAGTTAGTTTGTTCAACTCCCTAAAATCAATACACATGCGAAAAGAACCATCCTTCTTCTTAACAAATAACACTGGCGCTCCCTACGGAAAATGACTAGGTCATATGAAACCCTTGTCTTCCAACTCTTGAAGTTGTTCAGACAATTCTTGCATTTCCGAGGGTGCTAGACGATATGGAGACTTCGCGACTGGCGTCACTCCATGAACCAAATCTATGCGAAACTCAACTTGTCGCTGCGGTGGTAGCCCCAACAAGTCTTCCAGAAACACATCAGTAAAATCTCGCACCACGGTTATGACACTAATCCAAGGTTCATCTATATTAGCGTTCATTAGGGCTTTGGCGGCTCCCAAGGTACGTTCCCTATGAACTCGAAGTATCTCATCACCTTCCAAGGGTATTCTAACCACCTTCTCATAACACACTATCACAAACTTCCTCTTGGACAACCAGTCTATTCCCACAATCACATCAAAGCTTCCATGACTCAACGGTATCAACGAACTCCAAGGGTTATGAACAATTAAATAGGATAACAAACGATTATCGAGTCAAAGGCTAGAGTGCATATAGGAGGTTCCGCATATGCAATTAGACGTGGATCAAATGACATAAGAATCCTTTAAAAGAAAGGATACGTATATGTACCGAGTGAAAACGCAACGAAAGAAAACCAACAAGCGTACCACGACAAATAAACACATAGAAAAAATCAATACCAAAGACGGAAATTCTTATACCAATTATCGACTTTACTCGAACGACCAAATTAAATAATGTTTTTATAAAAATCAATTTAAAATAAAGAAGTTACTTTAAGTATAAAAATCATTTTAAAGAATAAATAAAATTGTTTTAAATGTAATCTTTATAAAATTCATTCTGGTTGTCATAAAAAAAAATCTAGAGACGGTTATCTAATGGTGTATCGTACCTTACCACTATGAATCACTTTAAACCTGCTTTTTATGATAAAATAAAAATCTATTTACAAAGATCATTTATACACAATTTTCTACAAACACCAACACAATACTTCCAAAGAGTTTTTATAATTAGACATCAATTATAAAATATGTTACTCAACAAAGAACATCATCATACCAAAAGGGATCGTAAAACACCGTACAAACTCTAACACAATTCTATTGTTTGAAAACGAAAGAAAATACCAGGAACCATATACTCAAAATAGAATCAAACGAACTAGTACAAGAAAACTCATGCAAGACGTTACATACCCAAAAGAAAACGTAAGGTCTTATCCAAAATAACGATCAACGGAGCAAACCTAAAAACATCGATACCAACACGTCGCCAACGGGTTACGAAAACCAAGGGATATACAACCAAGGGGGTAATGATCCAAACTAATATGTTAGGAACAATTAGTGCTTAAAAGAAACGTTTGATACTCATACGAGTAATCAATGCAATGAAAGAACTAATAAAACGCGCCTATATCCGAAAGAGCAGATTCCGAACAACCAATATACATCGAGATGTCGAATAGGAAAAATCGGGTATCCCTACTAACAAAGTACGATGAAGAGATGCTAAGATTAGACTTAGGAAATCCGAACAAACAACCGAGCAAACGGGCAACCTTTATAATAGTAATACTAGGTATCCGCAAATACTAGATAGAAGGGAAACTTACTATCTATGCAACTCAACTTAACATATCCTCCAATTAGGGTAAGAGAATAATTCTCTACCCATACCACCATCCTTATCATGAATATACATATAAAAAAACATATTACACTACCACCTTCATATGTGATGCCTTTATAATTATGTTGGCCACCATAATTATAAGTGCCTCATTTCATACGTGTACTTACTTCCAAGATTACGCATTTCAATCATAATTCACATATGAGCACATATACCATATTGCACATCTTAAACCACTCCAACTTAACAAATAAAGGATGCTCCATCAATTAACTACTTACTTATATCAAAATAAAATCAAAACGACATAAAGGAACAAAAATCTCGCAACAACTCCCAAAATAAAAAATATCCAAAAGAAATAATCAATAACAACATGACGAGGTAAAGGACGGGATAAACTTATGTTGGGCCTCGCTTGGGTTTGACTTTGCCTCTGCAAGAATCACCCGACTCCGCGGGTCCAGCCCTACTACGCGCATCTGACAAACGATCAACTATCCTATCTCCTTCGGTTCCACAAGAGGCTCCTCTTATGGATCCTTATAACGCTTAAGTCCAGTTGAAAAAACGGTTCCCCAACGAGACTTCTTACGGGTGGGGGAAAAACATAGCTAAAATACTAAGAAAGTAATACATATCATACCAGATAAGAGTAGGAAAAATAACTTAATGAAAACTTAGCAAAATATGAGATATATAAGCTATGAAAAAATAGAGGGGAAGCATAACAGTTATAGCATCAAACACTTAAGCCCTAAATGCATCTACATGAAGGACCCCTAGGTTATAGTCTAGGCTCAACCACCTACTTCTCTATAACCAAAGGCTCTGATACCAATCTCATACCCCACCAAGGCAGAAACGCAAGGCGTAATGAGAATGGATATCATCACAACACAATGGTGTCTACTATAGAGAAATCTAAATGAAGGAAATAACCAAATGGACACTATGTGTCATGACAATACCCAACACAAGATAAATGAGTCTTGCATTCCTAAAGTAATGTCGTCTATAAACAAAATAATCCAAATACTAACAATCTCCAACAAACAAGTATCAAGCAAAACAAATATCATAAATGAAAAGACTAGAAAAGACAACTCCACAAGCAATGCCTAGGGTCTCTCTAGCCACTCTTCCTAACATCTTTCTTATCATCACGATACTCACCTGAAAATGATGCTTAAAAACATCAACATAAAGTTGGTGAGAGTCATAGGTTTAAGACACGATATAAAATCCAAACTGCACATTACTATGATAATAAAGAAAACATTGCAGAATAATAAATGAACTATCATACAGGCTAGCATGCACAACCAATCCAATACAATCCAATCTAATACAATTCAATTACACGATTTCCCAGTAATGATTTAAAAGACATCTCAATCGTACCAAGGTCCTTGTGGTTACCCCCTTAGCCCTGGCCGTGGATACTCTCAAAGTAACCATCCTGCCCGCTAGGCCACAGTACCTTCCACTAAACAGGCCATGGATACCCGCTGGTGACCCCCCTGACTTAGTTCACAATTCTCAATATCACATCACAAAACATGTAGCACACAACATACAATAGTCACGTATAGCCATTTACATGCACAAGTACTCCTAAAAAAATCAAACTTCAAAATAGTCTCAATTCAGATCTGATTGCACACTAAAAATTTTGGACTTATTAACCATACTTAGACATAAAATTAGAAGGTATCCTTCTGGTGTTTCTCTATATACACATGGAACTTAACTACTGTAGAAGGGCTAAGCTCAATTCGAATTTTAGGTCAGGGTTTTACCTGCACAAACATGACCTAAATCTGACCCGTATTTACTGTTTTGACAACTTTTAGTATAACCAACATTTGAATGACTTCCCAACCTTAAAAACTTTCGAGGTAGGATTTTCTAGAAAGTACATTCAATGAGCTACTGTTTAGAGTCCAGAAACACTCAAAAACTTGTTGGGTTTCAGAAGTTCCTACAACTTAGTGTTGTTACTTATACAAGTTACTACTGCCAGTTCTAATTAGTGTTGCTGATGAAGAATGCTATAGATTCAAGAAAATAGACTAAGTAGTTAGTACTGTTAGTTATAAATAGTTAGTTCTGCCAGTACATTATTAGTACTGCCAGTATAGTTTGTGCTGTTAGTAGTAAGTTAGTACTGCTAGTTTGTACTGTTAGGAGATATGCATGAGTTATTATAGGAATAGATATGCATGATCTCTTCACATATTTTGTAAGCCCATTAGGGTTTTCCTTGATGTATAAAAGGAATCCTATGGCATTAGTTAGATATAAGTTTCATATACAAGTTTCAAATATATATAGTTAGTAATCTGTAACCTAGCAGATTAATAGTAATCAAAGTTCTATTTTATTCATTATTCTTCTTAGCAATATAAGTTAGTTTCCACATAACTTATATTGTTCATAGTCATTGTTTCTCTTGTAGTTAGTTTGGGAATCTATAATAGATTAGCTACCACCCTTTACAGGCTAGAAAGATCTATTCAGATTGGGATCAACAAGTGGGTATCAGAGCTTGTTGAGAAATTTGGTAAGAAGACTAACACATCAGTTACAAGCTTTTTACTTTCAGATCTATTCAATGGGCAGGATCAGATGATGAAATTCCATCACCACCACCACCACCACCACAAACACCAACATAATAAGCCCCTTACACTGTGTCAACCATTAAACTTCCTATTCTGAAGAAAGGTGAGTATGACATTTAGGCCATGAAAATGGAACATTACTTGAGCCATACAGACTATCCTATATGGGAAGTCATACAAAAAGGAAATGGTCTTGTAAGTGTCTCAACAGATACAAATGATAGTAATAAGGTTCTGCTCCTAAAACTGCTGAAGATATCTTTAGCAAGATAAAGAGAAAGTAAAGCAAGGACCACGTGCTTATGGCTTTACAGTGAAGACCATTTAGCAAAATTTTCACATGTATACTGATGTCTAAGATATGTGTGTGCTATCAAATCTAGATTGGTCGGAATGATGAATCAAAGACAGATGCAGAAAGAATACAATTTGAAGCCAACAATTTGAAGACTTTCTCTGTTTTCCAATCAGAAGGATTATACACTGGTTTATGACTCAGGTGTTTTAAAGTCTTCTTTGGGGGAAGTCAACTTGAGATTCATGGTGTAGGTGTCTCCACTGAAGATGCCAATCAGAAGTTCCTTAGGTCTTTACCTTCTTCCTGGTCCCAAGTATCCTTAGTCATGAGGACTAAGCCAGGAGTAGATAGTCTTAGTATTGATGATCTTTATAACAATCTTAGAGTCTTTGAGTCTGATATTAAAGGCTCTACTGGATCATCTTCTAGTACACAGAATGCCGCCTTTGTTTCTTCTGAAAGCACTAACAATACTAATGATGTTAGTACTGCTTATGGGGTTTCTACTTCTTCTGGATACAACTTACAAAGGGAAAACTCTTCATCATACACTGAGGAACTCATGTACTCATTCTTTGTTAATTAATCCAGTGGTCCACATTTAGATCATGAAGATCTGGAGTAGCTTGATGAGTTTGATTTGAAAGATGGACTTGAAATGGTAAGTGGCCATGATTTTCATGAGATTGAAGAAGTTCTACAAGAAGACAGAGAGAAAGCTGCATTTTGATGCCAAGGAACCAGTTGGATTTGACAAGACCAAAGTCGAATGCTACAATTGTCACAAGACAGGGCATTTTGCTAGAGAGTGCGGATCAAAAGGGAATAATAGATATAAATCAAAAGACAATGGAAGGAGACCTGGAAAATAGGAGGAACCTAAAGCTTTGGTAACTCTTAATGGGGAAGGTGTTGATTGGACTGATCATGCATAGGATGAACAAGAGAACTTTGATTTAATGGCTTACAGCAATTCAGGCTCAGACACTAAAGTAATATCTTGTTCTAAAGAATGTGTGGAATCTTATGTTAAACTAAAAAAATTATATGATGAATAGAGGGAATAACTTGGTGATGCCAGTATAGAAATTCAAGCATACACTCAAGCTTTAAAGAAAGTAGAAGCATAATTAGTTGCTCATCAACAAAATCAACTTTGGTATGAGGAAAAGATTAAGTTTATGAAAATTGATTTAGATGATAAAACTGATGTGCTTACATACCATAAGAAACTATTGGCAGAAGCTGAAAAAGAAAAAGAAGAATTAAAAGCTAAAGTAGAAAAATGGCACAACTCTTCTAAAAGTATTAATATTCTGCTAAATAGTCAGATGAGTGCTAGGGATAAAGCTGGGATTGGGTATGGAGATCAAATGAATAAAGATGTCATAAGTTATGAAAATGAAGTTTTTGGAAGTTTATTTCACAGTAGGTCTAGTGATATAGAAGGTAGTCCTGTGAATGATAGATATGCATAGGGGATGCATGCAGGTCCCCCTCCAATAACAAGGATCTACATCCCTTCTGGACCTGATAAAGAAATAGATGACTCACAATTTACATATGGTCCAAAGCAACCTAAACCTAGTGAATCTGATGCTAGGAGCAGTGACTTTAATTCTTGTAAATCCAATTCTAGTGAAGAAACACTTGAATCTATGCTCGAACCAGTTGTCAATGAACCCAAAGTAGTAAGTCAACCTAAAGTTTGGTCTGATGCTCCTATCATTGAGGAGTATAAATCAAATAGTGATGATGAACATGTGTCTTTACCCATAAAAGAACAAGAAACACCTAGTTTTGCTTTTATTAATACTATTAAGCATGTAAAAACTCTTAGGCAAACTATTAAAGAACAAAACACATATAGTAAGAGTCCTAAACCTGTCAAAAAGGATTGTAGTGGTTTAATGTCTAAAAAACTGGGTTTGGGATATGGGTTTACTAAAAAGGCATGTTTTGTATGTGGCAGTTTTAGCCATCTTATTAGAGATTGTGATTTCCATGAGAAAAGAATGGCTAAACAAGCTGAATTGAACAAAAGGATGTGTAAGGGTACTGGTCAAAGGGAAAAAAGGCCAGTGTGGAACAATGTGCAAAGAGTGAATCACCAAAACCAATTTGTTCCAACAGCAGTACTAACTAGAACTGGCAGAATTCAAGTTAATACTGCTAGAACTAGCGGTATTAACAATGTTAATACTGTTAGGCATAATTTTAACAGTCAGGCAGTACCAACTAATGCTACCAGGAAAGTTCATACTGTTAAACCTATTGTAAATAATGTAAGACCAAAAACTATTTTTCATAAAACTCATTCAACTATTAAAAGGCCATTTAATAGAACAACAGCACTAAGAACAAAATTTTCAAATCAAAAAGTTAATACTGCTGAGGTAAAAGCAGTTAGTGCTGTAAGGGGAAAAAGGGAAACTGATGTTAAGCCCTCAGCAGGTTGTAATTGGAGATCCAAACGACATTACTGGAACAAAGTCTCCAAATACAATGGTGGATCAAATTCTAGAAAATGTATTACTTCTAAAGATCCACTAGGCAAACCCAAGTCCAAAATGGCTTGGGTCCCTAAGAGAATCTAATCTCTCTTATTTAATGTACAGGATTATCCACAAAGAGCTTTAGAGAACAAAGGGATTGTTGATAGTGGATGTTCCAGGCATATGACTAGAAACAAGGCCTACCTTACTGAATATCAAGACTATAATGGCGGCCCTGTTGCTTTTGGAGGTAGTAAAGGTTACATAACTGGTAAAGGTAAAATAAAAACAGGAAGGTTAGATTTTGAGGATGTGTGCTTTGTGAAAGATCTACAACATTTCAATCTCTTTTCTGTGTCACAGATGTGTGACAAAAAGAACAAGGTTCTCTTTACAGACACTGAATGTCTTGTGTTGTCTCCTGAATTTAAGTTACCTGATGAAAATCAAGTATTACTTAGAGTCCCTAGACAAAACAATATGTATAGTTTCAACCTAGAGAACATTGTTCCTTCTGGAGGTTTAGCTTGTTTGATTACAAAGGCCACAGTTGATGAATCTAACAAATGGCATAGGAGGTTGGGTCATGTTAACTTTAAAAACTTAAACAAACTTATGAAGGGAAACCTTGTAAGAGGTTTACCTTCAAAGATTTTTCAAAATGACCACACCTGTGTTGCTTGTCAGAAAGGAAAGCAACACAAGGCCTCCTGTAAGGCCAAATCAGTGAGCTCTATTAGTTAGCCCTTACAGCTTCTGCATATGGACTAATTTGGACCTACATTTGTAAGGAGCTTAAACCATAAGACTTATTGCCTTGTTATCACTGATGATTTTAGCAGGTTTAGTTGGGTGTTCTTCTTAAGAACTAAGGATGAAACTAGTGGAATCCTTAAGGACTTTATAAGACAAATTGAGAACCAATTAAATCAAAAAGTTAAAACTATTAGATGTGATAATGGTACAGAATTTAAGAACAGGGATTTTATTGAATTCTGTGGGTCAAAAGGGATCAAGAGAGAATACAGTAATGTCAGAACTCTACAACAAAATGGAGTTCTAAAAGAAAGAACAGGTTCCTTATTAAGGCTGTTAGAACTATGCTAGCAGATTCATGTTTACCTAACACTTTTTGGGCTGAAGCAGTTAGTACTGCTTGTTATGTCCTTAATAGGGTATTAGTGACCAAATTAATTTTTGATGGTATGATGAGACACTTGGATGCAACTAAGAAGTTTGTCATGTATCCAAGATTTTTACAAATATTTTTAAGAAACCAGTTAAAGGATGTAACTGTCCCTATGGATCAGTTTCCAGTTCTAACTTTGATAAAAAAGGTTTTGACATTTATGGTTAAAAAGGGTAAACACTTTTCAGGAAATGTCACACCTTTATTTAACTCTATGTTGGTTCAACCAACAGAGGATGAGGGTGAAGTTTCAGAAAGACCATCTGAATCCCAACCAATACCCTCTCCTACTCACCCAAGTGAAGACCAACCTGAGCCACAGCCTAACACATCTCCCAGACCTTCTTCTTCTATCCCTATTCGTGATTCCAATCCATAGGATTCTGGTGGGAATCATGGAGGTCAGTCATCCAGTGATAGATCCCTATCAGGGAATGAGGATGGCCTGACACTCCAAAGTGTATATGATCTATGTATTTCTTTATGTACACAGGTCACAGCTCAAGCTGCAGAAATTAAAAATTTGAAGTCTCAGATCAAGCAGCTTAAGAAGAAGGCCAAACCTGTTATCAACCACCACAAAGCTTGGTTTAGGGCTGCTAGGTTGAAGAAACAGCAAAAGAAGAAGGATATGGAGAATTCAAAGAAGAGAAGGAGTGTATCCAAACAGGGGAGGAAAGCTGTCAAATATTCTAAAGGTGCACCATCTGTGCATACACACACTGACTGGGATGCTATGGATACTGATTTGGAAGCTACATTAAATGATGCCATGGACTACACTCTTACTCAAGATGAAGGAAAGACTAAGCAACAAAGTACTGTCAAGCCAGATGAAGGTACCGACAAGCAAAATGAAGGTACCGACAGAACAAAAATTAGTACCGATAGTTTTGTTGAAGGTACTGCTGAGATTAAAGATCAAGTTTCAGGAGAAAGTGATACTCCAACAGCTCCAACAACGACTTCAACCCCTACTCCAACAGTTTTTGGTGATGATGAGACTATTGCACAAGTTCTTGTCACAATGAGTCAGAACAAGTTAAAACAGAAAGAAAAAGGAGTAGAGCTTAAGAATGTTGAGGATATTGAGAGACCAAGGCCTACATTAACAAGATCATTGTTAACATTGAAGCCTCTTCCTAAGATTGATCCAAAAGCTAAAGGCAAAGGAATGATTGAAGAAGAAGATGAATCTGATACTGAATCAGAAGATATCAATGAAGCTGAAAAGAAGTTTAAAATGCTTGCTAATGATGAAGAGATGGCCAGAAAGGTTCAAGAGGAATGGGAAGCAGAAGAGGAGAAGAAAAGGTTGGCTGAGGAAGAAGCTACTAAGGCTGCATTCACCAATGAGTATGACTTTATCCAGGCAAGACTCAATGCAGATAAGATTCTTGCTGAGAAGCTTCAAGAAGAAGAGAGAGAAAAGTTCACCATAGAAGAGAGAGCCAAGTTGCTTCATGATACCATTGCTGCACAAAGGAGATTTCTTGCTCAACAAAGATCTGAGGTTATCAGAAACAAACTTCCTTCAAGAACTCAGCTGAGAAACCAAATGATGACATATTTGAAGCATGTTGGAGGAAAGAAGCATTCTGATTTGAAGACCAAAATTTTTGAAGAAATACAAGTTTTGTATGAAAAGGTAAAAAGATCTGATGAAAACTTCATTGCTATTGGTTCTGTTAAGGATGAGAGGCTAATGCAAGATTTAAACAAGAAAGCTACTGGTATAAAGAAGGATGATAGTATTAAGGAGGAAAGTAAAGAAGAAGAAGGTACCAAAAAGAGAAAACTTGGCACAAGGAAAAAGATGAAGTCAAGGAAAAGAAGATTTAGACAAAACACTTCTGAGGATGATGAATCAAATAGTGAGAAAGAGAATGATGAGCTGAGATTATGTTTAACAATAGCTCCAGATGAGGACAAGGAGGTGGATTATGAAATACTTAACAAGAAGTATCCTATCATAGAATGGAAATCTGAGTATCTTGGAATTAAACCACAGTCTGATGAAACTAAAGACTTAGAGGAGATTAATCTAAATGTGGTGATTAGAAGCAATGGACAAAGGAGATATGTTAGTACTCTAATGAGAGTGCTTTCCATATTTGATAGAGAGGATTTAAGTGTTATATATCAACTTATGATGGACTGATACCAAGATGAGATACCTGAAGGTTTTAACAGAGTACTTTGGGGAGATTTAATGATAATGTTCAATCCAAGTGATGAAGATGAGTTTTGGAACTCACAGCAGGATTGGAATGTAGTAAGTTGGAAGTTATATGGTTCTTCAGGGGTACATACTTTAATGACTGAGGCAGGATTAGTCATTCATATGCTTGTTGAGAAAAAGTATCCTTTGAGAAAGAAAGTATTGTTGCAAATGCTAAAATTGAAGTTGGAATCAGAGAATACAGTACCTATGGCAATGGGAGTTGATTAGATTTGTCAAGAAGTTAGTTGCAGAGTTAGAAACCTGAAAACTCTAATGGAGAATGAGGAAGGATCTTTAGTTTCTAGGTCAAAACCACACAACAAATGGTTATCAGTTCACCATAGTTTAAAACCAGACATAAAACTAACTAGTCATAAGGAAAAAAAAAAAACAACGGCTTATGAAATACTTCTTAAATATCCGTTTATGGTTGACCAATTTACCAAAAATTGTATGGTTCTCAACTCACCTTGCTTCACAGTAAAGAGTTGGCTAGTCCAGGATCAAACAGTTCCTGGTAAAGACAAATCAAATCTGTTAATGAGCTGGTAAGTATGCTAAAAAAACTATATGGTTATCATGCACCAAGCTTATGCAATGAAGCATTGACTAGTTTCCAAAAGATAAACGGTTTTTGAAAGACAAATCAAATCCGTTGATAGTTCTATAGTATTACCTAAAAACTAATAATAGTTCCATTCACCCTGTGTTGTTACAAATGAAGAATTGGCTATCCTAGGATCAAACGACTACTGGTAAAAAGGAACATCAATTCCCGTTTAATAGGCTGGTAGTTTGGCCAAAAACTACAAAGCCAACTTAGTTGGATTATTGCCAAAAGATGTAGTTTGTAGGCAGACAATACTGTAAACTAAGAAGACAAGGATTGTAAGCTGCTAAGTGATCAAGATAATGGTACAAGAGTTCAATATACAAAAGTAAAGATCCAAGAATGATACAGAAAGGATCAAAGGTACTTAAGTTTATCTCAGATTGAGTCTAAGATTTGACAGAGTGTTTGGATACATCCTCCATGAAATTCAAGATATCTACATCAGAGAAACATGAAGTTAAACAAGTTCAACAAAAACATGTTTTAGGGAGGATTGTTTGGGAATTCAGTTTCTTGACTTAGGTACCGCTAGTTGTTAATAGATAGTGCGACAGTTTTAGTTTGTAGTGTTAGTGTTAGTTTGTACCGTCAGTACAAAATAGTTAGTACCGTTTAAGAGATATGGATATTATAGGAAAATATATGTATTATCTTTTACGCGTTTTGTAAGTCTGTTAGGGTTTATCCTTGGTGTATAAAAGGAACCCTACGGCATTAAAGAAGATATATCTCTCACCAAAAAGCAATCTCATAGTTAGTAATCTGTAATCTTTTAGCAGATTAATACAAAAGTTTAGTTATTAATATTCATTGTTCTTCTTAGCATTATAAGTTAGTTTCCACATAACTTATAGTGTTCATAGTCATTGTTTCTCCTGTAGTTTGTGTGGAACTATCCATATTGGCTACAACTCTTAATAGGCTAGAAAGATCTATATTGAACTGGGATCTACAGAGACAACATTAAATGTGTATCTATAGCAATGAAGTGCAAGTCACAATTTATTTACTTTTCTACTCTTTGAATATCTGCATATTATCACTAATGTGAGCCTCACGAACTAGTAAACATGTACTTAGATATTCAAGAAAGTGCATCAAGTTCTACTCTATGTGTGTATATATGATGGACTAGCCATCAATGTTATTCTTTAACTTGAAAGTTTTGCATGCAATTCCTCCTTCTACATTACCTTAAGGGTGTGTAGAATCTTTAAGAAAAATATCGAGTTAAGGAAAACTACTAGAAAACAGCTATTAATTTCCTTTTCTCTTTCGCGATTTATTGAGATTTCCATTTCTAATTATTAAAACTCATACCATGTCTTGACGCTTCAAGATGTATCGTTTTGGTGGCTATAGAATACATGTTCTCTAGTCATCCAAATAAGATGTGCAACCGTACTTAACCGTTAGACTTTTACAAGATAAAATGATTTCTCGAGTAAGTATGCTTTGAGTTTGATTAGGATTGGAAAATTCAAGTGTTCCTATTATAGCTTTCTCATACAAGTAGAAAGGATAGGAATAAGTCTTTTTCTTACAAGGAAAGAAGACTTAGTTTGTCTTCCTCTAACAAGGAAAGGAAACAAACTTTTGTTTACGGTTTGTGTTGCATAAATGTCATTAATAGAAATTACAAAGTTCAATTTAGTATTTTCGATAATTATCCTTTTAAAATTAACTACCCTTGTTTATAATATAAAACAATTAATTCTAACAAAAGGCTAAGATCCTCATTGAGGTTCCACCATCACATCAGTTGATCTGCTAGCAATGATAGATTCAATAGGTAGGTGACGTTCACCAATTTCAAAACTTGTGCAATTCTTAGACCATATGAGACTCATGACATTTGTAATCGGAGTAACAATGTCAAGCTGGCATGTTTAGTCCCATCCTTACCTCGGCTTAAGTTCTCACCTACTTAACTCGATTAAGTCATCCAATTCGAGAACATGTGAGAATATACCTAGGTCTCACGCATAGATAATAATTACCTTGGGTTACAATTCACCTACGTCTCACGCAGAGTAAATGCAAGTGTTCTCAACCAATTGGACGACATGACTTAAATTTGACGGGTATTATTTTTGATAAATACATGATCAAAAAGTGTGTACGAGGAAGCATGCATTCATCCTTCGTAGCACAAGTTAAAAACTATTTTTAACTTAAGTCTAATACTTGTTTTATATCTTTTATGTGTGTCAAGTTGTTCATTTTCATGACTAATATATAACCTAGGTGGAATAAATATTAGTTTGAACAATACATAAATTAAATAACAATCATAACATTTATTTAGTGTTATTTATATAAAAACAAGTGTTTAGTTTCAAATCATATTTAAACTTTAAACTAAATCAAAGATTTAGTTTCTAAAATTGGTTTGTGTTTTATTTTTAGTTTTATAAAAACATTTGCAAGTTATATACATTCCAAACATATATAAAAGCAAACAAACAAACACAACCATAAGTATGCAAAGCCTCAACCGATGAAAAACCTATGCTTGGTCTCGTGAGCCATCACGAGAACCAAGAAGTCAACTAAGGGTTAACCACACAACCACAAGGAGGGCTCCCACTTGCTCCAAGAACCATCATGAGCAAGTGAAACCCTTAATGAATATGATGTCCAAAACTGCCATAAAATTTCAGCTGACTTCATGGGTCTGAAACTCCTAGAAGGAGTCTTCTCCAATCTGAGTTCCAGTTGAAGAAGTTATATCCCCATGAGTTGTGCACCTGCTCCAAATATTTTAGCCTCTAACTCCTTATAGAACTCCGGGAAATCCATTTTTAGTGGAAGTCACTCCAGCAGCTCCGAATTTGACTTTATGCCTTTAACTCTTTCGCCATTCGAATCCAAACAACAGTTACAATAATTTGATAATTGAATACATTTATCATATCATCTAACTACTGTAAGATTCCCAAACAATGGCTACAAATGAAAATTAAAAGCGTACAAAAGATGCCGAAACAATGGCAAACCCCGAAAACTGAAATTAAATGCAATTATAAGCGAATAAAGTCATAAATGGTCAAGGTTTTCATCGGATTTGCATACGCAACATAATAATACCATAATATCATGTATTAACAAGGTGTTGGCTAATTCCATGGCCAAACAAGCATGTATTTGCCATGGAAACAAAAATAATTAACAAGAAATAAATTGTTAGCCAACAAATCAAAGAAATAAATTAACTAGAATTAAAACCCCGATTGGTACGTGTAACCAATGGCTTAAGGATCACTTAGTACTATATTACATACCTTATAACAACCATATTATTTCAGAAAATAATGCCCAAGGGGTTGATTTAAAACCGATTCAAGAATCGTTCCAAAATACGCGATTTAGGCCCTTTTACACGTACCCGATAACAAAACTAATTAAAGTATGCATAAAAATGGCTATGGGATCAAAAATCACAGATCATAAGACCCTATATGGTTAGAATTGATTTCAAAAAATAAGCCCTAGAGGCTGTTTTAAAATTATACTTTTGAATCCATCAAAACCACGCGTTTTTAGCCATTTTTACGCATACAAGATGATCATATGACATCATATGATGGCTCGTGATACCACTGTAGCTAATTTGATAATGAAATAACATATTATTAATAATTAAACGTAGTGGATAAATCACCAATCAACGGATCCATAGAGTCATATGATCAATCAAAATAAAAACAATGATTATTACCTTTGTAGTGTGATCGGTAGAATCAAAGAATAACCTTCTCTTGTTCACGATCTATCCAAGAAACCAAGTGACCAAAGTAGATCACCTCTATGAATATCCAAACTACACTTCACCGTATACCTCTTGAATGCTAGTCTTTAAACCCGTAATCTTGGAATCAAGCCTTGAATTATCAAGATTCAAGATTGAGGAACAAAATGAAAACCCTTGGTGGGAACCCATACTTGTGCCGTATATAACCAAGGAGAGAGAGAGAGGGAAACGTTTTTGGTATGTTATATACCAATAAATAGGAGATATCCACCTTATATTTGAATAGAAAACTTAACCTTATCCTCTCCTTAAACCCTCCTTAGGCTGGCCCCTCCTTTGGGCTTGGTGGGCTTCCCATTCGCTTTCCAAGTCCAATAAACTAATACACTACTTAGTTATTAGAGGCCCGATATTGATCCCATGTTACGAAGGTTATTTATATACCGTAAATACAATAAACACGATATATAAAGTGGTACCTGAGTGTATATGTGTGTGACCCCATAGGCTCACATGTGTCCAGTCGTATAATTATTTATTATGACACGAGCATACTCCAACAACAAGTACCTTGATTGATTTTTCAAAGGTTTTAATGGCTACTGTGGAAATACCAAAAGACCAACCATGTACTTACTTTAAATGGTGATATAAAGCGGTTAGGAATAGGTATTAGTCCCATGATCCAGCTAGAACCAGAGGGATCTACCCAGGGACATTCCAATAGTTAGATTAGAAGTCCTTAGGTATGATATGTAAAAGGAAAAAAAGTGAGAATAGGAATAATGCCGACTAAGACAGAGATAGCACTGAAATAAATCTAACAAGGTGTTAGTGATGAAGTCTTGGTAAGCATTGAAGGGGTTGAAGAATGAAAAATAATTGTAAAGATAAAGGGTGAAAAGAAAGAAGCCCTCTTACACTTAGGTAGAAATTGGGTCAGCACATATGCTATCAGAAACACTAAGATGTTGTCTGGTATTGAAAATAGTCATCATGGACCCGGTGATGCAATGCACAACCCTCCCTAGCTACTCAAGGTTGAAAAGACTCTTGTTTCAAAACTCATGGAGATTACACACATTTTTATTGACTTTCTCACTCCGAGTTAGTTGATATTGAAAAGGTAGCAATCAGCTTCAGCCTTCGATCACTAAATCTAAAGTACACTATTGAGTCTAGAGCCAAAAGAGATCATCCATAAATCTTATTAGGACACTGTTCATCATATACATGTTCTTCACGTACTGTGAAAACAAGTAAAATATAAAGAGCCCTACGCATCATCCTCGTGATTTTGCCAGAACATTCAGAGTGATGCTCTTTAGCATTCACAGTGACGAATGGAAATCCTTCCAGTGTCAACATCAAACAGCACTGTAGTAGGTGACTTGTGCGATCTTATATGGATCAAATTTATGACAACTGGATATTGATTTGGTCTAGTCTATGAATTGATGACTCAATCAGTGAGATAGTACCTCACTGATTCACTATTATCACGTTGTCTGCTTTGAGATGCTCCGGTAACGAGAACGGCTAGAGCAGCTGCGAAACCCTGTCAAGGAGATTCTTACGAATTCTACCTGATCATAGGTAGTATTTATACTGATTTAACGGGGAACCATGGTTATTGAAACCATATTCAACGAAGTAACAAAGATACATTCGTCCATATATGTTGATTATCACTAACCTAAACATGCAGGTTTTCTCGATGGTAGCTGCTTCCAGTTCATGACGAGTCATATTCACATCCGCATGCTCATACTCGATTGACAAATATAAAGACATCATGAAAGCTCAAGTACATGTTACAAAATACTTCCGCTACTCTGATACACAAATGTCTTCCTTGAAATGTCAAAGTTTTCAAGATGAAGCTATCCAAGGAAGAGCACCAAACAACTTTTAAGATAAAGAAAAGTATGAGCATGTCGGTTCAGAAGTCATAAGTTCACAAGAAAGTTAAAGATCACACGATGATGAAGAGAATATGTTTGATTGGTGATCTCAAAGAAGCTCAAGATCACAAGCTCATAAAGCATGAAGGAACAAGTTCCAAGATCAATACATCATATTCACAAGATAAAGACAAAAGACTAAGAGCAAGAACGAAGACATTCATAGAATGTTAGGCTTAAGTTTTTGTACATTGGAGTGACCTCCCTTAAGGGGAGATTGTTAGGAATCGAGAAAAGTCTCGGTCACTTCCAATACTAGTCGTTAAATAGCTCATAGTTAATCAGTATGTAATAGTAAGCTAACCGGGTCAACATAAGGAGTCATTATGTTGACCCATGCCCCATCTACTCATTGTAACTATAAATACCCTCTCCTTCCATAGAGAAGGTGTTGGTCATTTTACTTATTTATCATAATACACATTCCTTTCTCTCTGTAAAGTGATCCAACCATCTTTCTCTCTCTAGTTTTCTATCATTTTGTGTCTTAGATTGTAGGATTGATAAATCATCAAAGTCAAACGCATACACTAAATCCTAAATTCAAACTCCATGTTCCAGTTCTGTTACTGAATTCCAAACAGTCATAACAACTTTACACCTTAAATTATTCAAATTCCAAGTTAAACATAGAATGTACAATATACATGCATCAATTTATTATGACATGTTATTATGACCGATTCTATACGTCATCTTTATCTTTATACTCGTACAAATAAAATTAAATAAATTGTATATATATAGAGTCACAAACATAAAGTCAAACGCATACACTGATTCCTAAATTCAAACTCCATGTTCCAGTTCTCTTACTAAATTCCAAATAGTCACAAAAACTTTTCACCTTAAATTATTCAAATTATTAACTTTATTAAAACCTGAAACTTAGGTTTTAATGGCATTTAATGCAAACTTCCGGGCCAACCCGCCAGAACCCGTAACCCGCCAGAAACTGCCAGAAAACTAGAAACCCGGCTTAAATTTTTTACCCTATCCATTATTTGTCTATAATTCATTCATACTTTAGATACACGTGGTGGGTACGTGTCATCTTTGTTAGAGATTAACAAAAAACACGCATCAAGCACACACAACATCATCGATCTTTCTCTCTCTAACCGATTCGTTCTCTTATATCGGCCAAACCACTTATGCACACACCAAACAAAAACCCTCACCGCCTAACTTTTTTCCAGATACATACAACAGATCAAGATAAATTGAGGGGGATATTATTGACGAGGAAGAAAGAGGGGTGATGATGTTTTGCCAACTGTAAAGATTTAATCTTGAAATTACGGTTTTCCAATAATTTAGGGGTTTTTCTCCTATGATTTTGCAAGATTAAAGGTATACTAATTTATTCCACTTATTTTGATTGTTATGTGGTTGATTGTGTGTAGTTTCTGTTGCTCACTATTGCCCACTGATTCGAATAATTGCTAACAATCGAAGGAGTATATAAGTGTTAAGTTTTTGTTTCCCAATCTGCTTATTGAAAAAAAAACATGCTTAGTTTGTCCAAAATAAGCAATCCCCAAAACTCTTATAAAAAAGGTATTATTAGCTGTTAAGTTTCTGTTTTTTAGAAGTGTAGTAGTAGAATATATATGCACTCTAATCGGTAGATGTTTGGGCAAGTATTAGGGGCATACGGCGTCTGAAACCCTTCTCTTCAACATCATCGTACGTTGTCTATTTATTACTGAGTTAGTTTTCATTGCTGTTAGCTATAGTTGACACAATTCTGGAAGAGTGTCTTTTCCCATAATATTGCAGCTGGTAAAATAGCCGATTTAGCAACTTCAGTAGTTATGGTGGATCTTGCACCTTTTCACAGATATCTATGTGATTTTCACTTCTTTCCTTGGTTTTTTTACAGAACTCGAGTGGGATTGGAATATTTAGTATGCCGACTTTAAAAGTGTAGACAACCGGACGGACAGGAAGAATGTTTGGTTTCGTATATAAGTTTAACAGTCACATTATAGGAACGCAATGGATGGTTAGCTTATCACATCATGCCTTTTTTTTGCTTATAAATCCTTTGAAATTCTTGCAATGATAATTTAAATATTCCTTATTTGGGTATAACATTCCTTATGAAGCCTTATCTATATTAAAAATGAACTTTGCTCCCCTGTTGTGCGCCTCAGGTTGAAGTGACCGTGCAAGTTGAACCATCCAATGCAGCCTGCGCAAACCGTGATATCTATGTTGGTATGTCCTCTGGGTTTGAATGTGCTGATAGGATTGTCGATACTGCTCATACAAAATATGCTCATCTACAGGTTTGTTGAATTCATGTGCTGTTTCATTACTGATGTCTTTCACAGCGTCGTATTAATTTTTGGTTTCTTGCTTAATATTGTTCAGGAACAACATCTAATATCACCTAAGCTAACGGTGTTTACAACTATGGGGGTGTTTGATTCCCTTTTGTCCATGCATAAGTTGCGTATCAACTGTGTGTGAGATGTGTTTATAAGCCATATATAGGCTGTGGTTGCTCACTATGTTTTTTATGGCTTGATCACATTTGTGATGTGAGTTATTGGTCATGGTGAGTGGAAGCAATGTGTACCTTGGCGGGGCAACACCACGAGAGTGGTGTTTGCAGCCATGGTGCGGGATGAATCTATTATGGGTGATAAAGACACCACTGCATTTGTGTCTTTATTATTTTGCGATTACCATAGTTTGCTGGATCGTGGAGCGTGAAATCGGCCCGTATCCTGGCAAGGCAGCACGACTTCATGCTTGCAGCCATGGCAGGTCGCATACCATATTATCCTACGCCGCACTCGCAAGTCTGAGCCCTACGTTTTGACAATGGCGTTCTACGTCTACTTATAATGCCCTGATGATTCCCGTGGCACGAACGTAGTATTTGGAATTGTAGTTGCTTTGCTAAAGTCTCTCTGATACCGTCGATCACTTCGTTGTCGCCATTTATGGTGTGTGGCATTGGTGGTCGGTGTGTGGCGATGAGCAGTGTTTGCTTTCTCTTAATGCATATGTGTGGTAAACAGTAGGTCTGGACACGTACCAATCACGTGAACTGCCTTTTGTGGTCTAATTGAAATACTTGAAGTATACATTTCCCAAAAAGCATAATGCTTTTTAGTAAGGTTTGTTAATTTGTATCCATTGTGATGCAATTAGATGCTAATGATGGCGGTGCAAGTTACTAACTTTGCAGACATGGCGGATTAATCCGCTTTTTCAATACTCCGTCTTGGCGGCACAAAAATCAAAAGGGTTCCCAAACAAAAGGGGGCGGTTTGTATGTGTGTGTTAGAGTGGGAGAGACGCAGGAGATCTGAGAGGTTTTGTGTGGTAGGAGATACACGTGTTAACGGATCGTGGGTATTGGCGAAGGGAAAACGAGGCTGTGATGATTAAATCCTAACAAATGTACAAAATTGAGATTATCCGCATCTTGGCGGGGCAAGTTACTAACTTTGCAGCCATGGCGAATTAATCTGATTTTTCAATTATTTATAAATCTGAGCCTTTGATGCCGTTGTTGAAATTATTGTCGTTGTTTTTGCTCAAAATTAAGGTTTACGGTCCACGATTGTTTAGAGTTTTGGGTACAACACTTCAGTGTTCCAATTTTACTTCGAGCACTCAATGTGACGATTGAGGACGTTTGTGGTGCACTTTTAAAAGGTATGCTTGGTGTGGAGTGGGTTATAACCGTTCTATGCGAGAATTAGTCTCTAATATGGTGAAATGTGGGTTAAATGATATGTGAACTATTTGAGCAATGACTCAAATGCTACTTGGTCTTAGCAAGATCAAATTTGGCTGACGCATCCACAAGCTAGGTACAATGCTCTCATAGATTGTATTCTATATAAACAACTTCTTTTAAAGATTACGGGAGGCCGCTAACAGAGTTCCTGGCATTGTTTTACAGATCCTTGGTGCCGACGATGGGTGGCAATCAGTCTCACTAATAGAGATCATAACCACTGCCGCAATTAGAAAGCCTCACAAAAAGTAGAGTCTTTGCGTGCATCCTGATAAACTCCAACAGAGGGGTGCAAGCATTCAACAAAAGTGCATATGTGAAAAGATTTTTCATTCTCTCAAGGTACGCAGTTCTTGCCTCTTTCTATTGATTTTGATAATTCTTATAACATGGTCTAAATTATACTTTCTGTATTGTCAACGGGCTTCTTGGAACATAGTTAACTTAGAATAAAGACCGGTTAATTTTCTGGAATACGTTTGATCTCGCTGCATGCCTGTTTATTGGAATCCATCGTTACTAGCAAGGTAAACATCTGTTATGCATCCAACTATATCTGATCGGTAAACATCTGAGTTTAGGGAAATCTAAACTTTAAAAATGTGTATTCATAGTGGCTTTTACCAAGCGTGTGTATGCTCAAAATTGAGTGGTGTTGGATAAAGACATTCAAGTTTGATGTTGGGTAAAAGAACTATTGTTCGCGCCTGCAAAAGCAGTTCCATTAGAAGGTATTTGAAATTCTAAGAACCTAAATAGTGTCAGTTTTCTAAGCAAAGCTATTTACATAAAACAATATGGTGAGCTTTATCCAACTCATTTTTAACCACACCCTTATGCATCAGATATCACTTTTATCGAAACTAAAGCTAGAGCCATTATCTTACCTTTAAGGCACATTTATATAGCAAAAATAACCAACTTCAGTCTACTACTGTTGCTGAGAATCATGTGTCACATACGCAATATGGAAAACACGTAACACCTATTTTTAGAACAGTGGTATACTGAAACACCACGTAATGCCAAATGATAACTTCTATATGTGCTATTTATCTTATTGCCACTGAGTAACATTTGTATGTGAATCATAACAGGTCGTCCAAGTGCAGCTATTAGTGCCCCAAGTAAAGGGATAACATGAGCCCTACTGGTCCTATCACTTTTACCACAAACAAAGAAATTTGTGTGATGCTTGCTGAAACAAATGAACTTATTGACTTTAGTGTGGAAGGAACTTTGTTGATGCAAGTACTTAAAGAAGACGACGCCTTTATCCAAGCTCAGGTTTGTATCCTATAGCTCTCTTCATGCGTCTGTATTCATAGAAGTATGTTATCTTTGTAGGTTGTGCTTATCGAAGTACTTAGCTAAGGTTTATGACTTCAAATAACCAGTGCAGTCATACATTCCATTGAAGTTATACACACGAACCACTGTGCACGTCGTCCACCACACACACGCACGACTGTGGATGTAAGGAAAACAAAGGACTTTGCACATTTAAGCTTCTATTTCTCATTTATGCTTACTATCTATGAAAAAAATGCAGTCACAATATCTCAAATGGGTCAAAACTGAAAAAATCTTCTTTTGAAGTTGATCGATTTTGCTAGGAATTTGAAATATTCAGAATGTTTGTAAGTTACGATTATGGATTATGTTGATGGTTCCCATTTTTCATTGTATTCCCATTTTGTAGATTTATGGTGAATTTTACCAGATGCTCCTAATAGAGCAAAGAGCTTAAAGGTTATACTAGCAAATGAGGGGTATTCTGGAAGTGACCTTAAGGTTCAATTCTTATACCTTATTCTTATAGTACATTTGAGTTATGGGAAATGCTGGAAGTGAGCTTATATCAGGAGACTTTGTGACCTCCTTTACATAATGGGTTATACAGGAAGAATTTTGTGATCCAATTGCAACTTCCAAGTTGACAACCACTGCTTCTTGCTTTCAAGCTGTAAATAAGACGAGTACATTTTTTTATAAAGCATGTTACTTAGGTCAGCGAAAGTTGCTAAACTCAAAAACTGGGTACTGAAACTTTAAGTTTATATGATGAATCTGATTACATGTTTTCTGAGAAACATGATTATGTAAAATCTTTTACAACGTACTTTTCATGTTTGTTCCATTCATTCATACTAAAAAGGATGGCCACATTAGTTTTCTTCTTCCTTATTTACATAGAAAAAGAATCATTTTGCATATTGTCGTTACAGCTGCAAATGTAGAATACGATATACAAAATAAGCAACGTTGTTTGGATAAGCTCTTTGCTACATTGTCAGGCATGATAATAAATTTTCTCGACCGTTACAACTGCGACAATATCAACAATTAACAAACGTCCCGCAACGAAGCGCGAGTTTACCAACTCGTTTGATTAATTTATTGACTTTTCTTTTGTGTACCAGGTTTATATTGGCCTGAGTATTTATTTGTTTAATGATCAGGATGCTCTACCTTGATTTCCTCAAATTAACACTAGGTCAGTTTTTTTCTACTATTTTGATTACAAAAACCCTTGGCAGTTTATTTTGATTTCCTTAATGAAATAAATGTGTTATATGGAAACTTGTTATTTTTCATTTGGACATGAGACTTAGATACATGCAATGTGTTGGTGGAATTACATATTCGTAAAAGAATAGTTGTAGACAAGCAAAAATATGTGATGAACAAATGATAAGCCTAGACAATGGTGATATCGCTGTGCCCATTCGAAGTTAATACTTCAGCCATGGCTAAGGTAGGAGTATTTCCTATCACGTATTTCTTTCTTGTGTAAAAACTGTGCTATGTATCTTTTATTTTGTTGACAGTCTCTTGCGTGTAATACATTTTATTCATAGAATATTACTAGAAGATACGTGTCATATTTATGCATACATACACACAAAGTTTTATGGGTTTCATTTTTGTGCATGAGAGAGAGCATTGGTCTTATTGATTGTTAAGGGTTACACTGGATATGGAGTTGAACAAGGAGAAAAATGTATGTATAATTTACCGGTCATGTATGCGTATTTTAGTTTGGTTTTATATATACTAAAACATAGAAAAGTTTAGACTTAGTTTATTGCAACTTACATTTGATCTATTTATTATCTATGCTATTCTATAAAACATTTAATACTTTTCCTTAGATAGAAAGCCTTAACACACTTGCTTATCATGAAAAGATTAGGTCATATATTAATATTAATAACCGACATGTTCTTTAAAATGAAATTAATTTATGTAATTAATAATACAAATGATTGTAACGGAAAATATATAAAATACAATTAAGTATATAAACATTGAGTAGGGATCCAGTAAGAAATAAATTAAAACAAGAAGTGGTGAGAAGTGATTAAAACCACACATTTAAGATGCAACGACTTGCATTAGATGCATTTTTATTCATTTAGATGCACCATTTTGAGTTTCGAATGATAATTTGATGCGTGGATGGTGCAAATTGATTTTCATGATTTTGGCACATGCAGATGAACAAAAAACAAGAGAAAAAATGAAATACATCTAATATACGTATATGCATCTAATTAAAAGCTAGAAAACACACCATGATGCGTTATAACGCATATAAGATTATAGAGATGCATCTAATTTAAGTCGGTGTATCTCGGATATGCGGTTATAGTTACTTCTTATCCTTCTTATTTTAAGAAAACTTCTTATTTGATCCTAACTCTATAACGATTATTAATTTCCAGTTACATAATTTTAAATTCACATTAAATTATAAGTTATTTGTTTTAGTATAAAAAGCACCATGAAGAGATGATAGATTCATTTTAGAAAGTGATTGTGTACAATTTGTTAACGTGGTGAAAGAATAGATGTCGGTTTGAGATGGTGAAGTCAACCACGACGTTTTTGCAATACTAAGAATTGACATTGTTTTTGTCTTCACATTATCACCAACTACGACGTGTCATCACTATTACTGTGTACCAAAACGCCACCATTGTTGTTTCTTCCTTTTTGGTTTTGATGCATTGCGCATGTATTACTATAATGTATAAAGATAAATGTGATGCTTAAATTGTATGCTATTGTGGGTTATTTGATTACACGGATACCCGCCGCAACGCACGGTACCGTCTAATATATTATTGAAAGGTTATGGAGTTTCTCTTGATGGACTTAAGTTCATTTCGTTGTTATATTTACTATTTATTATTATTATTATTATTGTAAGTTACATTAATAATTTTTTTTGAAAGGTAATATGTATAACTAAAAAAGCAAAAATATAAATTAAGGCATCCACTATCACAACAAAATGATTAAAATAGTGGACCTTAAAAAAACATTACACAAAACTACAAAAACTACAACCAAACCAAAGCATAAAAAATATAACACCACCATCTCAAAAAGCTAAATGCCACTAGGGGTGAGCATAAAAACCGAAATAACCGAAAACCAAAACCGAACTGAATCGAGAGCAACTGAACCGAACTATGAACCGAACCGAATTTGCCAAAACCGAACCGAACTACAAATTCTGTTTAGGGGTTGGATATGGGTTTGACAATCGGAACCGAAAACCAAATATATATATATATATATATATATA
>BQNB010062785.1:5776-35943 GCA_026074375.1 Tanacetum coccineum
GTAAATAAGTTTACAAAACATTAATCATAGTTAAAAATTCATTTTACATATTCAAAAGTACTCTAAATGGTGATTTAACTAGATAGAACATATGAACACATAAAACCTTATTTATGAAATGATTAAGCTTTATTATAACCTTGCTTGGATGAGTAGAGAAGAGAATAACAATCACACCCTTGTGATTAACATTCTTGGCTTGAAAATATAGGATGAAAACCCTAATTTTCCCAAGAAACCCTAATCTTGCAATATCTTGTTAAAACCCTTTCAAAGCTTAACCAACCCTTCAATTCTTCTTAGAATACCTTAAGTATGATATGTAAACACTAATATGGTAAAATAAAATCAAGCTATGGATTTGGTTTGGAGGTGGTTTGATGTCGTGGGCTGCTTACGAGATAAAGGAGGAGTTTTGTAATTTTTCTTGTAATGAAATGAAGTGTATGAGTCCCTAGCTCTCATATGCATGCATATATATACTACTTGGGGACTCATGAAGATATTTCTTATGTCTAGTGGGAAGGATAAGAATGCATGGAAGAAAAGCTAGAGCTTATCTTGGATAAGAAAAGCTAGTCATGAGATCAAGTGGCATGCTAGATCTTTTATGAAGATATTTGTGATGGTTCTTGGTCTCATCTTGGCTTTCCTAGTCATTATACACGAAATTATATATGTGTATAAGTTAGGATATGCTTTTGGTCTTTTATATAATGTATACTTGCATTATATGAAGTATAATGTAGTATAGACTTAGAAAAAATGTATAACTTGTAAATTGTAGGGTTTGGTTTGAATTCTTTCATGAATAATATGTATAATGTGATAAATACTTGAAGTTTTAAATAAAATTTAAGTATTGGGTACATATTTTGGGTATTGGATGAAGCGTAGATAAGTTAACGTGCTTCCGGGAAGGCCTAAACGTATTTTATCGCGAAACGTAAACACTTAACGTAACCAATAAAAATAAAATGTGCAATGATAATAATTATCCTTTAAATAATCATATAACACTTGCTTGATGTAAACATTTAATTGTTTAATGCCCGTTTACATTGTATGATCATTTTTAGTTTACGCGATTTAGCTTAACGATTACGATTTAAAAGCAAACGCGTAAAACCCTAAAAATAAATTGTGAATTACATAACATAGTACAATGACCTAAAATACGAGGTGTTATATAATTAATTAGAGTTATAAGGTGGTTAAGATTAGGTATTCATTCCCATGATCCAGCCAGATAAGAGAGATCTACCCATGGACATTCCAATAGTTAGATTAGAAAGTCCTTAGGTTTGATATAAAAAGGAGTAAAGTGAGAAAAGGTAATAATGCCGACTGAGACAGAGCTAGCATTGGAACAAACCCACAAAGTGTTAGTTATGAATTCTCGGTAAGCATTCCCGAGGCCGAAGAATTAAAAATAAATATAAGGATAAAGGGTGTAAAGAAAGAAGCCCTCCATACACTTAGGCAGAAACTGGGTCAATACATATGCTATCAGAAACACTAAGTTGTTGCCTGGTATTGAAGATAGTCATCATGGACCCAGTGATGCAATGCAAAACCCTCCCTAGCCACTCAAGGTCTCTCAAAAGACTCTTGTTTCATTTCTCATGGAGATAAACGCATTTCTATCTACTTTCTCACTCTGAGTTAGTTGATATTGAAAAGGTTGCAGTCTGCTCCAGCCTCCGATTACTAAAACCAAAGTGCACTATTGAGTCTAGAGCCATAAAAGAGATTATCCATAAATCTCATTAGGACATTAATTAAAAATATGCTTGTTAAATCACACACTGTGAAAAACAAGAAATATCTTAAGAGTCCTACAGATTATCTTTGTGATATTGCCAGAACATCAGAGTGATACTTAATTATTCACAATGACAATGGAAATCCTTCTAGAGCCAACATCAAACAAGCTCTTTGGTAGGTGACTTATGAGATCCTATATGGATCAAACTTGTGACACTGGATATCGATTCGGTCTAGACTATGAATTGATGAATGAATTTTGAAATGCATAAAATTCTTGATGTGTTGCAAAACCACTTTAGCAAGCAACACGTCGATTAATTTTCAAATCAATTTTTACTTTCAATCGATGAGACAGAAACTCACTAGTTTACTCATACCGTGTTGTCTACTTTGATATGCTCCGGTAATGAGAACGGCTAGCGCAACTGTGAAACCCTGTCAAGAAGATTCTTTGGAATTCTATCTGATCACATGTAGTATTTATACTGATTAACAGGGAACTGTGGTTATTGTATTCGACGAAGTGACTAAGACACTTTCATCCATATCTGTTGATTATCACTAACCTAAACCTGCAGATATTCCCGATTATGGCAGCAGCTAGTCCTAGACAAGTCAGATTCATAGCCACATGCTCATACCCGACCGAAATATGTAAAGACATCATGAAAGCTCAAGTACATGTTTCAAAATACTTTTGCTACTATGATACCGCACGTCTTCCTTGAAGTGACGAAGTATTAAAGTTAAAGAATTTCAAGAAAGATGGATATTCAAGCTTTCAAGACAAAGAAAGATATAAGCATGTCGGTCCAAAAGTCACAAGCTCACAAAAAGGAAAATATTACAAGATGGTGAAAAGAGATTATGCTTGGTTGATGATCTCAGGAAGCTCTAGATCACATACAAGTCAAGCTAAAAAAACAAGCTCAAGCCTAAAAG
Organism: Tanacetum coccineum; assembly: GCA_026074375.1. Classification (NCBI taxonomy): domain Eukaryota; kingdom Viridiplantae; phylum Streptophyta; class Magnoliopsida; order Asterales; family Asteraceae; genus Tanacetum; species Tanacetum coccineum. The sequence goes on from BQNB010062785.1 coordinate 8,489, forward strand.
TCTAAAGATCAGTACTTCACATTCACAAGATAAAGATCAAAGAAATTAAGACAACGAGCAAAGACTGACATTCATAGAATGCACGCTTAAGTTTTTGTAAATTAGAGTGACCTCCCTTAGGGGGAGATTGTTAGGAATACGAAAAAGTCTTGGTCACTTCTAATATATCGTTAAGTAGCTCGTAGTATAATATTTACAACCTAGCTAAGCTAACTGATTCGACATAAGAAACCCCTTATGTTGACCGACTCATATAAGGGTATAAATACCCTCTCCATGCCTTGGGGAGGGTTGTTGGTTCATTTCACAATACAAGTTTCTTTCTCTTACTAAGTGTTCCAACCTCCTTTTTCTCTCTAGAATTTCCTTCTCATTTACTCATCTTAGATTGTATGTTTGATATCCTACAGTCTTTATCATTTGGTTAGAGAAATCCACTTACGTTAATTGATAAATGAAATAGATTTGATATAATAGTAACTTGATTATTTGCGTGACACATTTGATTTAGTTAACTAATATAAGTCTTAAGTTAAAACAAGTTAATTTGTGAAAACATTTTTTGACAAAAAAACCTTTTTATAAGTGAAGTCCTAAAATCGAAGATCGTAATCATTACCATTGCTTAGTCATTATATGAAACTATCCGGGTAGTCATACTCCTTTATTATTGAGATCATCATCAATCATTTCTCATCAGGAAAAAGTCATTAAGATTTGTCTTAAAACTTGCGATTATACGAACATAATCAAATCCCTGTGGACGACCTGGTCTTACCTGAAATATTATACTGCATATGTAGGTTATACTTTACCCGTGTGTTTCCATTTAATAATTTGTAATTCAAGTCTTATAAATTTAAAGCTTTTAAAATACATCACGTATCTCGAAACAAAGCTAGACTTGTTGCACAAGGATACAACCAACAAGAAGGAATAGATTTCGATAAAACCTATGCTCCCGTGTCAAGACTAGAATCTATAAGAATCCTTCTTGCTTATGCTTGTGCACATGACTTCAAGCTCTTTCAAATGGATGTCAAAAGTGCTTTCTTAAATGGTTTTTTAAACAAAGAAGTCTATCTCGCTCAACCACCTAGATTTGTGGATTTTTAAAAACCCAAACATGTCTTCAAACTCAAAAAGGCTCTTTATGGTCTTAAACAAGCACCCAACGCTTGGTACGATAGACTCAAGGCCTTTCTCCTTGACCATATGTAAACTATGGGCTTGGTAGATAACACTCTATTTACCAAGAAAATAGATTCACATATCATCATTATCCAAATTTACGTGGATGGCATCATCTTCGGATCAACTTGTCAAGACCTTTGCGATGATTTTTCCAAAATCATAAGTTCGAAATGAGCATGATGGGTGAATTGAATTTCTTCCTTGGTTTACAAATCAAGCAACTAGAAGATGGAATCTTTTTGAACCAATCTAAGTACATCAAGGAAATGCTCAAAAAATTTGGTCTAGAAGACTCCAAACCGATCAAAACTCCTATATCATCTGAAACCAAACTCACCCGAGACAAATACGGGGAATCCGTTGACGACACAAAGTATCGTGGCATGATTGGTAGCCTTCTCTACCTAATGGCTAGTCCGCCAGACATTATGTTTAGTGTTTGTCTATGCGCCCATTTTCAAGAAGATCCCAAAACCTCTCATCTTGAAGCAGTAAAAAGGATTTTAGATATATTAAGGGAAAAACACATTTAGGTTTATGGTATCCTAAAAGAACGGGTGTAGAAACCATTGTTTACGCCGACTCCGATCATGCGTGAGACTATGTCGATCGCAAAAGCACAAGCGGTGTGTGCACATTCATAGGATGTTGCCTCACATCATGGTTCTCCAAGAAATAAAACGCCTTAGCCATTTCTACCACCGAAGCTGAATACGTCTCTGCCATAAAAGCTTGCCAACAAGTTTTTTGGATGAAACAAGCTCTAGTTGACTATGACATAAAATTAGATGACATACCCGTCCTTTGTGACAATGTCTGACATCACTTCCTTCGAGACAATGTACAAAAGGAAAACATCTCAATTGAGAAGGTCTCCTCTGAGGACAACATTGCCGATATCTTAACCAAACCAAGGAGACTTTAGGTTATCTCATATCTACATTTTCATTTCTTTTGGGTCTAGATAACCGCACCTCCACATTGTTTCATTTAGGCACACACTAGAACATAAATTGTTTTCTGCAACATTTGTAGTTTCCGGTTCCTTCAAAATAGAAGGACGGTTCCATTATGCAAATGGAACCGACAGAACCGCCAACACTGTGCACCAAGATTAAATTCGATTTTTTTGAACTTTAAAATCAACTTTTTCTTACCAAATTTAACCTACATCAGTTCATAGGCTTTAGATGTTGACTTTAGGGAAATCTAATGATTAGATTTTTACCAAAATAAGACATAATGCATTTATTCATCTAAAATGTTACACTATAAATATATATTTTATCCCAAACACTCCTCCACCCATCGCTTTCAAGAACATCACTAAAAGCTACAATGCCAAAGTCAAACAAAGACAAAAATATGCAAATAACTTCAAACGTACCGCTAGAATTAGCGTCCGAGCATGTTGTTTTGTCAATCCTCGCCCTGCATCTCCTACATATCAACCTCTATCCCCTCCAACTGACTACCAAATGACTCCTCCATCAATTCCAAATGTCTCGTCACCTCTATCTTGTAACAATCCGTTATTTTAGGTCATTTTATGACTTCATTTATCCCATTATTTATTTTTAGACTTTTACGCCTTTACTTTTAATATTTATCGTACAGTTAAATCGCGTAAACTAAAAATAAACATTCAATGTAAACGGGCATCAAACAAATAAAATTTTACGTTCAACAAGTGTTATAACATTATTAGAAGTATAATTTATAACTTTTCAAGTTTTATTTTTATACTTTACGTAAAACGCAGCCTGTTCGCGTTTTAGACATCCATGCATGCATGTAAGCACATAAACCTATCTATACTTCAACAAATACCCACCATTATACCCAATACCTAAAATGTTATCATTTCTACCCATATATACATGCTATGGCCGGATACAATACAAACAACACATACATACTTGAAATTAAATCAAACTATCATCCACTAACAATATAAATAATAGAATCTATTATCCAAGGGATCAAACCTTAAAGCTTACATGAATATCCAAGCCACACTTTTCTTCCCCCCATGGTTGTGTAAATTTGGCTGGAAACAAGGACCCAAATGTATGCTTCATCTCCTTTATTACCATTCTTACACAAATACACTTTGTCATGCAAATTCTATACTTATTCCTTACTATCTTACAAGCCATAGTAGTATTTTAATCGCTAAAACCATAATCCTAACCCTCTATAAACCGCCCCCCCCCCTATATCATCCCATGGTTTTGAATTCTAGTATTATATCAAGCCTTTGGATATAAATAAGTGCCATAAAGTAACTAGCATGCACACACTTCATTTTACAAGAAAAACACAAGTATTTCCCTTTTCCTTACCCTCCAAACCTATGGCTCAACTCATACAACATAAAAAATTCTTAGTTTTTGATTTTACAAGTATTACAAGTATTCAAGGGTTGAAATTAGTCATATCTAAGGTGTTACAAAGTATTTTGGAAGCTTGGTTGGTTATTTATACAAGGGTTAATCAAGAAGAATAACTAGGGTTTTCTTGTTAAGTATTTGGTAAAATACTTGGGTTTAGAATTATGTATCATTTTCATCTACTCTTCAAAGGTCTAAATCATAACCCTAATCTTTTCAAATACTTCATTTACATGTTTATATATTTATTATATTGTTCTTAACCATCTAGGTTTAGTTTTTAAGTTTATAAATTAAAATGTGATATATATAAATTCAAATTATATGGTGTTCATGGTAAAATAATGTTTAAAATATGTTGGAATGAAATAACATGTTTTATTTGAGGATTTACAAGCAATGAATAATTTATAAAATTAATTAGAAAGTAATTGTTAATTACTTATTTATAAAGTTGGATAAATAAATAATTATAGAGGACAATTTACTTGGACATAAAATTATAGACAATAATTAGAGGACTAATAATATGTTGAAGATGTGTTATTAAATAAATTAGAAGGCTTGCAATAATTTATTTATGGTAACAACTCAAAATTTTTATAAATTTTGGGTGTATTTTATTATGACAGTACATTTCATAAGGAATCCAAGCATATAAAGAACTCAAAAAACGAAGCTATAACGAATAAGTTATGATATTTATAAGATTTCAATAAAAGTGTTTTTATAAAAGTATTTTTATAATTACTACTACAGTACAACCTGATAAAAATATAAGAATGCTTTTCTGTGATAGTACATCTTATGAGGAATCCAAATATGTAAAGAACACGAAAAGCAAGATTATAACGAAGGAGTTATACATTTTACAAGTTTACTATAAAAAGTGTTTTTATAAAAGTAGTTTTATAAAAATTGCATCTATTTCGAAACTGATAAAAATATATGGTTATTTTTCTGTGAAAGTACATTTAATGAGGATTTCGAATCTATAAGGAACTTAAAGATTGGAGCTATAATGATGGAGATATGAATTTTATGAGATTACGATAATTAAATATATAAAAGTGATTTTATAAAAATTACAAGCCCACTGTTACTGTTCATAACAGGTTATATAAATATTATAAATGTAACATTTTGTTAGATTTCTCAACTACGATCCCATACATATAAAGAACGTTAGAAATGGAGTTAAAACACGAAAGTTATGAATTTATGAAAATTATATATCTCTTGTGCACTATGTTTATATACCTCTTGTGCACTATTTATTTATAAAATACACTTGCTGATTGAAACATAAAAAGTGACTTGCATGCGTTTTCGGGTCCGTTTGGGCTATAAAAACCTTAGGAAATAATGTCATATTACTTATATAATATTTATATATGTTTTTAACTTTATAAATAGTATTTTATAAAATAATTAAACTATTTATATAATATCATTATATAAATAACAAAAATATTAAAACAAGTAATATTAACAAATAATCAAATATTTGACAAAGATAATATTTGTATTTTTCAAATACAAATACTTAAACATTTATTTAACAAATGCAATTTAAACATTGTTTCAAGTTTATAAATTAAACAAAGACATTTAGATGGTGATGTAACTCTATAAAAATATAATGGTGTATTTATATTAAATACATGACACTCATACGACCTACACTTAAATAGGTTGCATTCGGATTTGCCGAGACGATTCACACTATTTGATTTAGATAATCAATTCATTCAACAAAGGTGGGTTCATAGCCCCATTTTATACGATTACAATGATTTACAACTATTGGGGTGAGAAGCATGCATTGTTTTACATTTGGACGCAAGTACACTTTTAAACAAATTACGAGTTTGCCTAAGTAGCTATAACCCACTATGCCCATGAATCATGAACTGTCAATTACTTGATGTAAGCGCGAGTGTTATAAATAGATCTATTTTGGATTGACATCCCCGTTCGGTTGAGTAGTGCTCACTAGGTTCGACGGATTGAACCAACGGACGTATACCATGTCCGATTTGGGATGTTGCAGGTTGAACATCTACACGGGTACATTGTTGGCATTAATTTGCAATTCATACATGTCGTAGCTTCAGTGCCACGAGCTTAGGGAATCGTAATTACATTTTTATGATGTTGTATATGTTACAATAGTCATGCACTTGGAAATGTTGTGGTCCTATTTTATTCACTACTTAAACCTGTGAATTTACCAACTTTATGTTGACGTTTTAAAGCATGTTTTTCTCAGGTAAATAAGGCAAGAAACAAAGATACATTGGTGGACATCATTTTGGAGTCACATTATCATAAAGATTTAAGTGCATTACATTTTAAAGTATTTGTTATGTATTAAAATCTTTACATATGCAAGGATGAACAAATTAAGCTTCGGACTTTTGTAACAAACAAGTTTATTAAATCCAATATATTATTTTTAAACGACTCATATAGAGGTCGTTCTCAAATGTTGTGTTATTGATCTATGATGTAACGCTCCCGGACTCTTATTCCGTTGCCACCCTATTTGGGGGTGTTACAGATTGGTATCTAGAGCCAAGGTTATAGAGAACCAGGTCAAATATTTTTACTTGGACTATAACCCACGCTAACCCTACGAATGCAAACTAGGTTAATATAGGTCGAATCATATTCCAAGCACGTTGTCTAGACAACAACTTATATAATCCTATATAGTTATCACGTACTACCGATCGAGGCTATCATAATTTAATGAATCATGACATGAACGTACAGGAGTTAGGACACTTAAAATCGTAAATCCATCACAAACGTCAATACCCATCCGAAAGAAGCCGTCATTACGAAATTCCTAGTAATATATACTTATCGATAACTAATAACAGATAAAAATCTATAAGCTATATCACCATCAAATGTTTAAGTGAAATCGTAATTATCAAAGTAAAAACGTTTATAATTACGCCGTTAGTAAAAATGACATAACCTTGTCGTTTTAAATAAAGCCTGTTTCTCAGCGTTTCATATGCCCACGACTTTCGTATTTAAAGAAAGACATGAGTCATAAAAATACACAATTTTAAGGTTTTTGAGATTCTTATGATGAAAAAGTGTTTTTAACTGTTCAAACAGCTATATAATCCGTTTTTATACTTTAATTAACGTAAAACCCGTTTTTTTGTCGTATCTTATCTTTATAGCACCTGGTTTTCAGCGATTCTTTCGAACACGATATTGTAATTTGAAAGTATTTATCATATTATTGATGTTTACAAAGTATAATTTCTGCCATGAATAGTATCTTTTTATAAAGTATTTAGCGTCGTAACTCGTTAACTAGCGTACTTCTTCGTTATAAATCGATTTTTCGATTCTTATCATTTTCTGGAATCCCTAATGAGATGTAATATCTTTATAAAACATAATATGGGTGCTTCCAAAATCGAACCAAAACAGAAAGTTTGAGGTTTTGTGATTTAGACATGTTTTAAGCTTGATTTTTGTACCATTAAGATTCAACACCTTATTACAACTACTTCACAACATTTCTATCTTATGTTTTACATATATAAAGTCCATTAGGTCATACTTTGCTCAAGAATATTCAAGATAACAAGTTTAACATGTTATTACATCAATTTCATCTGCAACTATATTAGTAAATCATTAAAACGCAATTTGCCTTATACATGTAATACATAACCAACATGTTAAAATACTTATACATTCCTTTTAACATAATATTATCATCCATATGACATGTAAATAAGTGTACAAAACAATGATCATAAGTAAAAATTCATTTTACATATTCAAAAGTATCCTAGATGGTGATTTAGCTAAATATAACATATGAACACATAAAATCTTAGCTATGAAATGATTAAGCTTTATTATAACCTTGATTGGATGAGTAGAGAAGAGAATAACAATCACACCCTTGTGATTAACACTCTTGGCTTGAAAATATAGGATGAAAACCCTAATTTTCCCAAGAAACCCTAATCTTGCAATATCTTGTTAAAACCCTTTCAAAGCTTAACCAACCCTTCAAATCTTCTTAGAATACCTTAAGTATGATATGTAAACACTAATATGGTGAAAGAAAATTATTTTTTTTTATAATTTTTGGATTTATTAGAAAATTAAAAACTAATTTAATCTAATTAAATCCTAAAAAATAGCAAATTAAGTCCTAAGAATTTAGAAAAATGATTTTTAAACTTAGAAAAATCTAAAATAACATAAAAAACTTAGAAACAATTTCTAACTATGTTATTAAAATAAAAATCCTATTTTTAAAATTAAAAATAAAGCTCAAAAATGAAATTAAATTTAAAAAAGGGAAAAAGTGATTTTCATATTTTAAAACTAAAAGTACTTTTTATAAAACTAAAAACTATTTTTTTGAATTTTTCTGAAACTTTTTTCTATTTCTTATGAATTTTCAAAATTAAAAACTTAAGAAAAATGATTAAAAATAAATACTTAATGAAAAATTACCAAAAATTCAAGGAAAATCTGAAAAGCAACAAAGAGACAGGAAAAATAAACCTAAAGGGACAGCTAACCAAATACCTATAAATAAGCTATTCTAAAGCTACTGGCTAAAAATAAAAAGGAAATAAAAAGACTACTAGTATTAAATAGGGAAAGAGAGAATGGATGACTATTGAAGCCGATGGTAAAGGCATTGGCAAAGTTATCATTGAGGTCTGGGTTTCAATCTGGCAAACCTCATTTTTTTGCAATTTTTTTTATTTTTGAAAAACAAGAGTACAAAGCTGTAAAATGAACTTTTTTAAGCACTTTTAATAAATGGAGCATAAGCTCAAAGTGAGAAATAAGCTTTTTAAAAGCCTATGAAACCAACAGATCAGTAAGTAGGCTTTTGGGCCGACTTTTGCTTATTTTGACTTAAAAACTTGCACAAGCTTCAAATTAAGCTTAAATTCAAAACTAAGAACTGATATAGAAAGTTTATGATATGCTTAAACTAGAAATGAAAAGATATTTAAGCTGAAAACATTGAAAGACTCCTAAATCTTTGGATCAAAAGAGCAAACTCAGAATTAGACTCTAAAATTACAAATTCAATTTAAGCTTATATAAGCTTAAACAAGCTGAGAATTTTTGAAATTTTCTTACCTAATTATAAACTATGAATCCAAATAAAAGAAGCATAATGCTTACAAGCTAAAAAATCTAGAATTATAGAACTAATTCTACTAGCTACTGTTTTTGGGCTTTTGAGTTTTTTTATTGACTTTTACAAGCTAATGTAGACTAGAAATTAATGCTGGAAATGAAAAAACAAACTCTAATCTATATTAAGCTATATGATGACTAAAAGACACTAGAGTTTAAGATCCTAACTTCTACTAACAAAAGCTGAAATGAAGATTAAAGGGGCAGCAGTAGTAACTGAGGTTACTACACGCTAGGTGCTAATGGCAAAGGCCCAAAACGCTCAAATTTTGCAGACAACTAAAGGTAAAGACCTACACTAAACACACTTATTGAGAGTGGCTTATGACAATGCAACAAAGTTCTAAAGCCTAAGAACTCAATCAAAATCCATAACAAAGCTTAAAGGATAATACCTCCCTGGTGAGGAATACATAATTAAGCCAAAAATGATTTTAAGCTAAACAAATCATCAAATTCTTTAAAACTAGCTCAAAATTAACTCTAACTATCCAAAGAGAAACTACCAATTAGTGTTGACTTTTAGAGGTCAAACAAGCTAAATCCAAACACTCCTTTAACTACTTGACAGATTTGATTAAGCAACTAAGATGATAATCTAATGAATAAGACCTTAATACCAGATATCATAAAGCTTATATTACCCCTAATAAGCATAAATCAACAATTATTAAAGCTGAATTTAAAGATCTACACTAGTTGCTAACTAATATTTTTGGTTTTTATATGTTTTTAAGACAGAAATGAAACTACTATGATCTAAAATAATTAAGCTAAAAACAGATGATGAATAAGCACTAATTAACAATATTAAACTCAAATTAGCAGCTAGAAAATAGATAAGCACTTTTTAATAAGCAAATAAGCAATCTAAACTAATAAGCAATTATTAGGCAATTAAACTAGAAATTAAAGACAAAGGAATTTAAAAGCAAACTTACAAGTAGCTTCAGCTTAACAGAAGCTTAACATGCTCTTAGAGCTTATCTACTAGCTCTGGCTTATCATAGATAAGCCAGTAATAGTCCTTGGAGACCCTTCCATGATAGGTCTCCCTTCCAAAAGCTCACAAGTCTAAAATAGTTAAGATATTAACTGATTTTAGGATTTAAGTTTATATTAAGACTGATGAGCTAAATCTGAGCTAAATATCATGAGAGCGTGAACAGAGCTATAGGAGCTTATGAGCATTTTAGCTTAACAATTAAGGAAAAATGAAAACTTAAGAGGTGAGAAAGAGATAGCTTATGACAAATGTAAACACTGAATTTCATTCACTTAAAAACTTTGATTACATTAACTTGAAAAAGGGAAATTACAAAAATTACATAACTAACAATCGACATTAAGCTAACCCTAAAAGCTACTAACTAACCTCAACCGTGTGTGTGTGATAAGTAGGGCTATTTATGCCAGTTTATGAAGAATTCTAGCCATCCCTTGCATCACACGCTCCTTTGAATCAACACCTACAAATCTAAAATCATTAAGAGAATGAATTTTGAGACCCTTGGATCACTTTTTCATCTCACACGGATTGCCTACATGCTATCCATGATGTGACATTTGTGCTTGGTTTGTGAGAGTAAGTAGAGCAAAATCCATCATCCTTGTGTGCTTTCCCACATCCACGTGTGATTCCTTTGCTAAGTGAGCTAATGAAGGCATAGAGATGAATGATTTGACCCTGCCATCATGTTATCGACTCCGTGAATTGTCCTTTTTAGCCTCCAATTTAGAATTGCCCTTATGGTTTATACCCTGTGGTGAAAAGGGTAGGTGAAATGTAAAAGTTTTATATACCTAAAATATATATATATATAATATAATACTTCAAAGAGCAATTAAGAAAATTCCTAAGAAAATACACGTCCTCAAAATATATATAAAATAAAATATCATACTATATTTAACCGGTAAGTAGATCACGCCGGTTCGTTTCCCCAACGACCATAAAATATGAAACAAGCGATAAGTCCGGATTATGATTTGAATAAGAAAATAGATGATTTGATAAGCTATGAGTACAAAATAAAAAGCAACAATTAAAAAAAACAATTAAAGGCAATTAAACATTTAAAACGATTAATGGGAAACAAATATAACGCGACAAATGAGCAAGTAAACTAATTTTAACCCCTAAAAATGTAAAACTAAAATTATAAACAATATATAGGACAAAAGAAAATTTTAGAAAAAGGACAATCGAACCGCCTTTTTAGACAAGATTTTACATTTTTGAATTTTTTTTTATCAATAATAAAAACTATTTAATTCTAATCAAATCCTAAAAATATAAAAATAGACATTAATTTGGAATTATATTTTCCTAAATAAAATAAGTAAAAAGAAAATTTTAGAAAAAGGAATTACTATTTTTGGCTTTTTAGATTAAAAGATATGATTTTTCTTAAAGATTTAAACTACTTAAAAACTATAAAAATAATAAAATTATTAAAAATAGAATCCTAAAAATATAATAAAATTACACTAATAAAGAAAGTGTGCAGAAAATTATAAAAATAAAATCCCTAATTTATTACTTTTTATTTAAAGACTAATTAAACTAATTAAAACTAAACCCTAATTATTAATTAAAATTAATTAAAAACTAATTAAAAACTAACTTAGGGACTAACTGTGTAAAAGACTTAAGGGCTAACGGGACTAAAGCATTTAACAGGCAAGGATTAACTAAGAAACAATTGAAACAGAAAAATTACAAGATTGGTCCCTGAGGACCTAACCCGATAACAACCAAAGCCCCTAAATAAGTTGAAGTTTACAAAGTGCTTTTTAAGAAAAACTCAAAAGAGAGAATTGTAGAACAGCTGAGGAGAACAACTTTATGAAAATACTTATACCAAAAACCACAAATACGCTCAATAAAGAGCTATACTTATCCCTGACCTCCAGAAAGTGGGTGTTTGATTGTTTTCACATAATAGCAATATCAAGCTCAAATTACGCTATGTGAAAAATAAAGATGTTCTAAAGAGCTTATATGTTGCTTAAGCTAAAAATGAAAAGAAATAAGAGCTTAAACTACTTTTAAACTACTGAAATTGATCATGAACTAAGCAAACTCAGAAAACAAAAACAATAAGCAAAAATCCAATTAAGCTAAAAAAACTCAATAAGCAATTTCAAACTATAAGCTTTTGAAAACTAATAAATCTACTTAGCTACTATCTATTTAAGCTATAAAATCTACTTCTATAAGCTAGAATTCAAAATTTTAAGAAACTAACTTTCTACTTACTGTTTTTTTGGCTTTTTGAAGCAACATTAAGCTAGGTAAATAAGCTAGAAAATGAAATTTAAGTCCTAATCTATATTAAGCTATTCCTAGACTATAAAATACTAAAAGATGAGCTATTAAACCCTAACTTTGCTGGCTTAATTTGAGGCTTAAGTATCAGCAGTACTAACTAACTTAGTACTGCTGATGCACTTTGCACAAGTGCAAAGCTATAGTGCAGGTTACCTAAGGGGTAAAACATGCACATAGAATACACTCAAATAAGTGTACAACTAAAATGCTAAAGAATCTAAGCTTTAGGCTTAGATCAAATTTTCACAAGCTAAAAGAAAGGAAAAACTGCTAATTAATATGACAGATTTTAAAGAGCTATTGAAATGAAAATCTATTTATCAAAAGCTGAAGACCAGATGATGCAGAGTTTATATTATCCCTAATAAGCATGAATTAACAACTAAATATAATCAGTAATCTAAAATATTAAGCTAATTTTCTACTATTTTTGGTTTTTTAAGGTTTTTAATTCAAAATATGGTAAAACAATAAACAAATGACTAAGCTATAATCAATTAAAAAAACCTAAATAATAAGCAAAAATAGAATGCAAATAGTACTAAAAAGTATACAAAATAAGTCAATTAACAGTCCTCACACTATTAAGCAAAATTAAGCTAGAAATGAAATTAGAAAAGTAAATGAAAACTTAACTTGTGCCTCAGCAAACAGAAGCTTCAAACTCATCAATCAGCTACAAGAATCTCTAGCTTAATCATAGAGAATAAGCTAGTAAAAGTCCCTGAGGATCCTTCCATATATGATCCCCTTCCAAGCTTAAAACCAATAAGTCCCAAGTAAGTAATAGTTTTTTAAAGCTAATTTAAATTAGTTTAAGATAAAATTAAGGTTATTAAGCACATCATGAGCCTTAGATACCATGAGAGCTAATGAGTAGCTATGGCTTTAGTTTAACAATTGATATGAAAATTAAGAGATTATGAGAGATTTTCTAAAACAGTAATTATCATATAATAAAAATCTTAGATACATACTATGAAATGAAAGTTACAATGATTTTTAAAAGGAAAATTAAGCGAAAAAGAAATTAAGCTAAAACTTAAATTTAAAGCTTACAAGCCTAAAAACAACAAGGTGAAAAAGAAAAAAAAATGTATATCGAGAGATGTGAAACTGTTGAGGGCTATTTATAGTCTAACAAAGACCTTCTAGCCCCTTGCCTTCCATCAATCATCCACCCTTGATCTTTCTTTCATTTTTTGATCTTGTTTTTGGCCATTGGATCACTAATGACCTCACAACGATGGCCAACGTGGCGAATAACATGTAGGCATACTTGTTGTTTTCTTCTCTGAGAGCTAGCATGCTAAACCAACACTCTTTTGGCTTTCTTAACCATTGATGAAGTACCTCATCTTGCGTGTGAGTTCATACCCTTGATTTGACTGATATGACCCCTCCTTAGTGTTAACGAGCTCATGAATTGACCATCTAACCCTTTAATTCTCATTTGCCCTCTCATTTTATCCAGTGTTAAATCATTGAATGATGATGAATAGTAAATGGACTTCGCGGGCGTTGCTTATAACTGAAAACGGGTAAAAAAACGTTTGAACTTGGCACATATGATAAACTAACTAGCCACTCTCATTACTTGTCCCTTTTCTAGTTATAAATAACTTTCAAAAATTGCAAGTTTAGCCCTTGTGGTTTATTTAAAAGGGAAGTGGGGTAGTAATGGGCTTATGAATTGGGATTTTGGGTTTACTAGATCCGGGTAAGGTATTTTAGGGGCCCATTAAGCTTTCCTGGGCCCAATAAGGGGTGAGGGGTCATTTTTGGACATTTATAAAACTTGAGGGACTGGAATTGGATTATTGTGAGGTTTTGTCTTGTAGTGGATTACTGTTGTTGACTATGTTGACTGGATTTGACTGCGGTCTTTGACTTTCTGGCTTCGGCTTTAATTCTTTGGCTTCTTTTTGTTCTCTTCTGATAAGGTCTCTCCGTGTCCGTGCTTTATGCACCCCGTTTTGACTGTTTTCACTTGTGTTTTTAGATATATCCATACCTGCACACAACAAAACACAAATACAACATAATATATGTCATTTTTGGTTTGTTTTTTGGTTTTTAATTGGTTATTTTTAGGTACAAAACGGATATGTGTATTCTACACTTATCAAAATATCCCCAAACGAAACGATGTGTGTCCCCACGCAATCAACATGCCTTATAACCAAAAAACCTCGAACTTACCCCAAACTAAACCTTTGAAAAGTAGTCAAAGATTTTTGTTTGAGAGAGTTAAGAGACAACAAGTTATATAAACAACCCAGACCTTTTATTCCCATTTACAAGATTTTTCTTCTTTAATGATTTTCTATAACTACCTAACTACAACTTATTCTTGTGTTGACATAATGTATTGTTTTCATTACCTCATTGGTAACTTTAAGGATCATAGAACAAAAAGCACAATTAAGTGTCTAAAAGATAACTTCATCATTCCTGATTTTTCACTTTTCCCATGCTAAGCTTAAAAATAAGATCACCGTTAAGTACGAGCTAAGATGCTAAGACTACTTATAATTACAACTTGTGAATTTCTCTTCCCGACATAAATCATATATTTAAGTGTGTGTGCTCAAATTAATTTAAACCATTAAATCCACATATTTAGATAGTTGAAATCCGACCAAGCTTTACACATGGGCCTTTTGGGCTAATATGTTAATCACTTAGTAAGATCACAACTCAAAGCAAACAAAAACCTCCTTAGCTAAGACATCGTTGGTTCACTTGTCCCATGAATGACTTTCTTCTCTAGCATCCCACCGTCATCGGGTAAGTGCTAAGGCTTTTGACACCCCATCCGGAGAATAATAATCGAGACGCATGAACTTCCGATGAAAAAGCCTTGTAGACTTTTGCAAACCTTAGTTCAAAAGAATACCTTGGTTTTAGAAAAGGAAACTTTTACTATTTATTTTCTAACTTGCAACATTATTATTTACTATTTACATTATTAGGCTAGGAACCGGTATCACTTTTCTTTCGACGACACATCGGCCACGCCTCCGACAAGAGCTCGTGTACTTATTATGATACCAACCCTAAATATACATCCTCCATCCTTTCTTTCGATGTCACATCGGGAGCGAACCGACAAATGCCCATGTACTTTATTGCGATGGAGTTTGTATATTATTATTTAACACTAAGGATTTATAACTTGCATTCTTTTTATTCACCAACTACATTTTTTTTATTAACTCAACACATTATTTTTGTAAATAGAAAAAATTCATTTTAGAAAACCAAAGTATAAACTTGAACTAAAATTCTTATTTACTAATGATGTTGATTTCATCATCGATAAAGCTTTTTCTTTGAATATGTTGATTAGAGTTTTAAGAGTATAACTCTAATTTGTAAAAATTAAAGAGAACACGTATAATTAATCATTTTAAGAACTTCGGGGAAGAAAAACCACAAGTTATTCTTATAAGCTTTTAAGTTTTCCAAATAAACCTTGTTTAGCATCCTAATTCGTAATCAACACTATCATCTCTTATTCTTTGCAATTTAAAATCTCTACTAAAGAAATTCGCAAATACTTAGCCTATATAAAATCCAACTCGGCATATTTAAAATCTACTTGAGATTAGCACAAGTCTTCATTTACTAATGATTTCAAGTCTATCATGTTTAAAGTCTACATGAGACTAGCATAAACTATCATCATTAATTGTTAAGGGAGAAAGCTAGGACTCAACACGTTCGATCAGGTCAAAAACTACTTCTTATTCTCACCAACGGAAAACCCACATTCATGTCTTAACATTTTTTATTATTTTTTTTTTTTTCAACTACTAAAATTTTTTATTCTTTCATTTTTTTCTACAAATAAGATCTTAAAAATTTAAATTTTTTTGCTATTTTTGTGGGAAAACGGGTACGTGAGAACAAAACAATAAGAAGGTAACATCAAATCGATAGATTCCCTCCCCAAACTAAAACAAAACATTGTCCTCAATGTTTAAAGTCAAGTTTTACAAAAATCTAAGTCGTTTATGAATTATGCAAAGATAAACGTGAATCGATAAGATGAAAGGATATCGGATCTCCCCAAACTAAATTCAAACAAAGGATAAACGGGACATAACACCGAACACAAGAGGCTTCAAAAATCGTTGGTTCAATCCTACAAAAATCACAACAAACAACAAACAATGAAAGATCAGAAGAGGATAGTGTCAACACATCACAACACATTATTTAGAACAATAGAAAATCGATAAGCATGGGGTAAACTCCCACGAAGCAGCTTGTTTTTGGTCATCGAGTCGCAATCTTGACTCGATCCCTGAATTTAATTGTCCTTAGGGAGAGCAATACTTAAAACAAGAAACGTTCATTGAAAATGCCACCGGCTCTAGATAAGAAAATGGAAAGGTGATGATGCCGAAGTCAAAAATGGTGTCTTCACTCCCGAAGGAGAGAAATGAAGAAAGAAAGAGAATGAAGGTCAAATCTGAAACAAGGGTCGGAAGGGTGGGTAAAATATCGGCCATAAAATCATGCGGTTTAGAAACACCCTTAAACACTTTGGTTATCAAAATACCCGTAAATGTGAAGGAATTGACATCTTCAACATTTAGAGGTAACGTCTTCTTGCTTTGGTAGAGATCTTCATTAAGCACAATATTCATCTTAAACAAATTGGGCTCAAATCAAACATTAATCTGGTGGTTCTAGCGGAAGGCAAGAAAACAAGACGGTTCTTTGTAAATTAAAAGTGTCCGGTGGATAGTTCTTTTTAAATTTCCTCCTATTTACAAGATTTAATTCATGAGGGCATGATAATCTATATACTGGTTTGAATACTTGTTCCACGTTTATGAGAGAATTCAAGGTAATACTGGTGACAAATCTACGCAATGAAAGGCGAGTAGTCGGAATCCGAACAAAGGATTGGGTGGTAAAATACTTTGATTCGGTGGAATCCAATGCAAACGGCTAAAGTCCTTTTTCAAATTTCCTTGGTATTGGTAAAATGATCATTTAAATCAATTGGATTATCAATAAGTGTTTAATTGGTCTGACAATGTATTGATTGGAACATCACTTGAAACTTCGTCTTCTTTTTCCTTGAATTTCTTCAAATCTTTGAGGACGAGAAGAGGTTCGTGGTTTTGATGTAAGTAAGTTGCCAAGAGACAAATTATCTTTTTCCTAATCGAAATTCGATTCATCATTTTCCATACAAATCGGACCAACGAGAAAAACATTGATATTCTTCCTGATGAACAAAACCTTCTATCGGTCGAGAGTAGGTGAAGTAGGTTGCTACTAGAAAACTTCACGGGTAGGAGGGGAGGGTAGATAAATTCATGGTGGAATCGAAGTCTCTTTCAAGAAAAGCTTCACATTCTCTTTCTTTCGGTGAATTAAGTGTGATAGGAAGAGAAAGAAGAATTAATCTTTGAACATCCTTATCGTTCTCTTAAAGAGAGGACTTCACGTTGCTAGATTTGATGTTATCATCGATAATTCAATAGAGGATTTGAGTTAAACTTTGACAATTTTCTTCATGCAAGTTCTTTAGGAGTTGAATCATCATTAACCCGGTGGTACGAACAAGAGGAGCAAGTTCATCAGCGGAAATCTCAAAATTATCACTAGTCTTCATCGGAGAAAGGAACTATGATAGGAAGAATAAATTAGTGGTTACTGGCCATAAACGGATCGTCTTTTAAGAAATCGAATACAGAATGCTAGTGAACAAAATTTTTATCCTTGTGTTTCTTAGATTTATCGGCATAGTTAAACAGTTCTTTTTTCCTAGTCTTTAAAGTTCAAAGTTTCTTCGTACCAATCAATAAGGAGCTTTTGCAGTTCGAAGGGAAAGGGACTTCTAAAATAGTAGGCAGTCTTGGGTCTGGCTTCAAAATTAACAATTACAAAATCTGCAAAGAAAAGTGAAACATCAACTCTAACTACAAACATCATACGGCTATGCCCTTGGGTGAGTAATGTAACGATTGGCAAGCTCGTGTGTCATACGAGAGGAGTCAAAGCTTCAAGCCCAAGTTTCTTGTAGATAGAATAAGGTAAAAGGTTTATGCTAGCTCCGGAATCGGCTAAAGCACTAGTCCTATCGAGTTCTTGTAATGCACATCGGGATAAGAATTTTTCCTGGTATCCTTCGTAGGCTTCTCGGGAACTTTGTTCATGTTGATAGCGGAACATTTCAGGCATTAACAGTTGTGATGTCGATCTCCCGAGTTTCTCTTTGTTCCTTAGCAAGGAGCTTAACCATTTGTTGAACTTATGGCCATTTCGATAAGAGCATCATAATCCAATCTCTAAACGGAGTTGGTTTGAACATCTTCAAAAAACTGGTATGTTGAGCACTTGGGTTATCGTTATCTCTAACTTTCATCCTCTCGTAGTTATGGAAGCTTTAGTTGATAGAATTAGGTCTTGTAGAATTAAGATCTTGATTTCAACATTAACGGTTTTCTTTTGCTTTTAGTTTTGGATTTCAATAAAATGGAATCTTCTTTCATCGGAGGTGGGACATGCTGCTTGTATCTCCAAATTGGATTTTGCACTTTTTCCGTTGACGTCTCCGGGTTTTGTTTGGGTTCTTTTGAAGGAATAGAAATATCGGGTGTAGGAACAAGAGGAATCGAAGGTTCATCCAAAGTCTTACGGCTTCTTGTGGTGATAGCATTAATTTGCTGACGAGGGTTAGTTACGGTTTGACTTAGAAGAGTTCCTGAATTTGAAGTAGAGGCGGAATTTTTGAAATTATCACAAAGACTTGTCAACAAACTCGTAACATTAGCCATTTGATTTTGCAAAATTTGACCTTGATTCTGAACATTCTTTAACACCGCATCGTTTGCCTTGACGTAGTTTTCAAATTCTGTTTTCGAAACACCTTGAATTTGGGATGTAAGAGCTTGAAATGGTGGAACTTGGTAAACCGTTGGTTGATTGGTTGGCGGTTGAAAAACTTGACCTTGATTGTTTTGATGGTTTTGGTTAAAATTTGTTCCACGGTTTTGATTTGAATTGAAATTGTTTCCTTGGTAACGGTTTTGGTTGTTTTGAACATTTGGTTGATTGAAACCCGGTGGTTTCATTTGACTTGCCAAATTGGATGGTTGGTTTCTTTGAAGAAAATTGCCAATGGCTGCGGTTTGTTGAAATTGTTGGATGTTATCTTGAAAAACGGGAAAATTGTTTCCACCTTGAGTTAACGGAAAATGGTTAAAATTATGATTCGATCTACATGTAACACATACTTCCTCAACCGCTTTGACGGGTGCAGGAGTAGTAACAACTAAAGCTTTCATTTCATTCATCATTTGTTTCATCTTAATAGTCATCTTATCCTCGAGAGAAGCGGCTATTTGTTGCATATCGAAAGAATTATTAGAAGGTGAAGAATTAGAAAGAGGAGCATCCGTACTCACTCTTGAATCACTTGCACGACTTCTTGAGTAACGAACTTTCGACTTGCTTTCAATAATCACTAAACCTTCTTGAGGCATCTTGTCTAAAAAATTGCCACCCGCGGCGGAATCTAGGGCATCTTGATCATTGGAGTTCAAAGAATTGTAAACGATCAAGTTGAAGTAATTCCGAGAAAACCATGGTGAGGACATTGACGTAGAATTTCCTTTAAAACGTTCACCATGCTTCGTTGAAGTTTCGTTTGGTTTTTTGGTAAAAGTATGTGATATCATATCTAAGGTAAGATGTTTTCGAAGGTAGGAGAGAATTGATTTATGAACTTTAAACAAGGTCATCCCAAGTGAGAATAGATCTAAGAGGTTCCTTGTCTAACCAGATCTAGGGCTGTCTCCGTCTAGAGAAAAAAGGAAAAAAGCAAAAGCTTGATTGAAGTGTTCGGAACTTTGGGATGTCTAAACGTGAAGTGAAACTTTGGTTGAAAAATCGAAGGTGGATTAGGAGGGTTCCTTGTTCTACCTTAAACTTATTACTTTGCACAAGATTAAATCAAAGGATAGTTTAAAGCTCAAAAGTTGTTTGCATTTGATCGGTGGAACATCTATTGCATCTCGTATCCCTCGATAGGAGGCTTGTAACATTTGAGCCATGGTACGATTGCCGGCCATTGGAAGACGCTCCGTGTTCCTCAACAATAACCGTTGTTATTTGTTGTTGTCGACGATTTCGATTATGAGCTTGAGATCGAGTGCGCATGCACTAAAAATAAAGAAATTAAAAGGCAAACAAAAAATTACACTAATATTTTATTTATTTATTTATTTATTTTTATTTTTTACTAATTAACAATGAATTTTAACGATTACACGGAAGAGACTTAAACCAAATAATCAACTACTTCACGGTAGCTCTCAAAAATTACTTTTCAAGGTGAGCCGTACTTCGTAGAGACACCAAAATGGGCAATTGTAAATCTTATTTACGATTTGGAACCAACAAGTTCACCGAAATTGCTTATATAATCACCTCCTTGATAAAAAAAAAAAAAGAGTATTGTATTTTGGTATTTTTACCAATTGGTGACTTTTTATTTCTTAATTAAAAAGGAAGATTTTTTTTATATATTTTTGATTTTTCTATTTTTTTATCTTATACTTATACTAAAAAGAAAAGGAAAATATTTTTTTACTTTTTTATATTTTATGATTTTTTTGGATTTTTGAATTATAAAACAAGAATGAAACTTTCGAGGGTGAAATGATCTTCAAACCAAATAAACTAAAAACGAAGGAATCTTGAACACTAGTCCCCGGCAACGGCGCCAAAAACTAGTGTTGATTTTAATACACTATAAAATATATATACACTAATATAACCTTAAGAGCAATTAAGAAAATTCCCTAAGGAAAATTCACTCTCAAAAATATATATAATATAATAAAAAAATACGTATAATTAACAGATAATATGTTCACCCGGGTCGTTTCCCTAACGACTAGTGAAATTGAAACCTTGTTTAAGCTTGGATTATGATTTGAATAAGAAAATAGATGATTTGATGATCTATTACTACTAAATAAAAAGCAACAATTAAAATTGAAAATTAAAGGCAAATTAAACAATTAAACAAATACGGAAAACAAATAAAACGCGACAATTAAGCAAAAAGACTAAAATTAAACCCTAAAATTGCAAACTAAGTTTCTAAACCTAAATTAGGATAAAAGAAAATTTTAAGAAAAAGATTTTTTTTTTATTATATTTGAATTTATTATGAATTTAAATCTATTTTAATCTAATTAAATCCTAAAAAATAGCAAATTAAGTACTAAAAATTTGGAAAAATGATTTTTAAACTTAGAAAAGTCTAAAATAACATAAAAACTCAGAAAACTATTTATAACTATTTTTAAATTTAAAATCCTATTTTTAAAATTAAAAATAAAAGCTTAAAAATGAAAATTAAAATCTAAAAGTGGTGAAAATGATTTTACTGAATGTAAACCTAAAGCTATTTTTTATAAAACTAAAAACTATTTTTTTGTATTTTTCTGAAACTTTTTTCTATTTTTTATGTATTTTTTAAGATTTTTTCTTTCGAAAATCTATTAAAAATAAAATAATTGATGAAAAATTACGAAAAATTCAGGAAAAATCTAAAATGTAACAAAGGTTAATAGGAAAATATAAGACAGAACTCAGCTTATTAAATAAGCTGAGAAAAGAGCTTATAAAGCTACGGCTTATAAATGAAAAGGAAAATGAAAAAGTGTATAAATATTTAATGGAAGGAAACAATGATGGATGAGCTAATGTAGCAAACTGGTTAACATGTTGGGTCTATAAGTGTGAGGTCTCAGGTTCGAGAGTGGGCAAACCCTAACTTTTTGCACTTTTTTTATTTTTTTGCTTTTTATGAAAAACTAAATTCTAGGACTTAAAGAGGACACAAAATTAAGCAATTTTAATAAAGGGAGTAGTAAGCGAAACAACTAAAAATGACTCTTAAACAGCTTATTAAAGCTGCTGTATCAGAAAGTAGGGGTTTCCCTATGGTTTTACTAAAACAGCTCTAAAAAACTCAAATTAAGCTCAAAATGAGAAACAAAAGGAGATTTGGAAAGCCTATGATGTGCATGAGCTTATTATGAAAAGAGAAAGGAGCTGAAAATTCATTTAAGCAACAAAAAGTGATGATAAAAGAAGCAAACTCAGACAATAAGCAAAAATGCACAAAATTCAATTAAGCTAAATTACCTAATAAGCTAAACTAGATTATGAGCTTTTGAGAACTTATAGAACTACTTATTATCTATCTATTTAGACTATAAAATCAATAATTTTAAGCTAGAATTCACAAATTAGAAAACTACTTTACTTAACTACTGTTTTTGGCTTTTTAGCTTTTTTAATGACTTTTACAGCTGAATTAAGCTAGGTAAATAAGCTAGAAAATGCAAATTAAGACTTAATCTATAATAAGCTAAACCTAGACTTTATCCTACTTGAATTTAAGAACCTAAGACCTACTTTTACTTAACTAAAATTAGTCTCAAAAGTGACAGCAGTACTAACTGTTTGTTAGTACTGTTGCACTTTGCACAAGTGCAAAACAAATAATGCAGGTTACCTAGAGGATTATATTGCACTAAACATACTCAAATAGAGTGTTAAAACACAGACCAAGCAAGATTCAAACCTTGAAAGGCTTAGATCAAATTTTGCACAAGTGAAAATCAAAGAGAAATTCCCCTGGTGCTGAAACTATGTAATTAGACCCTATCTTTTTCAAATTTGAATTATAACTTACAAAAACTCTTTCTAAACTAGGAAATAATGATTGCCCAACTATCTCAAGTGAAAATTCACAATGCCAGTTTTGACTTTTAGAGGTCAAACTGCATACATCCAAACACCTCCTTTAACTCTTTGACAAATTTCATTAAGACTTAGAATTTGAAATTTATTGATTAAACCTAAATAATCAGATAATTAAGATATTATATCAAACTTAATTAACATGATCTAACAACTGATTAACTAGAAATCAAAGATCTATACTATTCTATCTAATATTTTTGGTTTTTTAAGGTTTTATGAAACATTACTTATAAAACTATGATCTAAACTATTATAAGCAAAAACAGATAAGCTAATATGATTTATAAGCTAGATGAAACACAAATAAGCAAAAATAAGCAGACTGATTAAGCAAATAAGCATATTAATAATCTAATTAAGCACTTGAGCTAAAACTAAACTAGAATTTAACTAACAAAAAAATTAAAAGAAGACTTACAATTTGCCTAGCTCGACAAGGCTGCTTATGCTCTTAGCGCTTATCTGTGCCATCTGTGTGATTTCGTGTTTACATACAATGGCTGATGTTAATGTTAATGCTCCTGCTGAACAAGCACCTGCTATGGCACCACCCACTCGTACTGATGAACAGATCCAGCCTCGCAGCAGATGGGTGCCTGTAAGAAAAATCAACTGCTATTTGGATGTTGAAAGGTCGTAGAGCAATCCAATCTACAAGATTTCAGTGGATATTCTGAAGCACACCAACTTCTTTAGAGCTTTCATTGCTTCCTCAATAATTCCATCAATCTATATTCAGCAGTTTTGGGACACTGTTCGATATGAAAAAACCACTGGGAGTTACAGCTGTCAACTAGATGAGCAATGGTTCGATCTTACCAAAGACACACTCAGAGACGCCCTTTAAATCACACCAGTCGACAACAACAATGCATTTTCTTCCCCACCAACTCCTGATGTCCTTATCAAATTTGTCAACGATCTGGGTTACCTAAAAGTTGTCAGAATCTTATCTGATGTCGTGACTAATGACATATTTCAGTCGTGGAGAGCACTCAGAACAATCATTAATTTGTGTCTTACGGGAAAAACTTCAGGGTTTGAAAGACTTGGAGTATCTCAGATATGGTAGTAAGGGTAGCAACCCTGCGTTGTCCATCTTGAAAATGAAAGCAGCCTATTATCCTGATGTTGGCTTAGAGCAAATGGTACCTGATCAGCTGTGGATTGAAGAAGAATGCAAGTATGACATTGCTGCTATGTACGGTATCTCTCACTGGTGGTTCCAAATACAACGATTCTACATTGACAGATACACATCTGAAGGTGATCACAGAGCTGTTCGGACTCACATGCGAATCTTAAGTGTTGTCCGAATTAAAGTCTTCTCCTTATATGGGTATGATTACATGAAGCAGATTGTCCTTCGTAGAGCTGATCTACAGGAATATATCATTGCAGAAAGAGACTTCAAATATTTATACCCGAGTGACTTTAAAGATTTGTACTTGTTGAACCTTCAAGGTCACCTGAACCACCTACCACCCGCAGATAAGAAAATTCTCACTACAGTAGTCAACCTATGGACCAGAAACTTGGTTATCAGACAACGAGTAGAAGACTTACAACTGGGGATTGAGAGCTACCAGACTCAGGTAAACCTCACCAAACCTCGATGGGATGCAACTGGTTTTGAGTTCAAGCACGACTTCATCGTAATTGACTCTCCAAGAGCCGTCAAATTTAAGGATAAATATGGGGTTCAGATGATCATGCGCTTCAATGAGATCCACAAGTTCATCGACGGCACTCTGCAACAGATTGATGAGGCATTGGACTACCGGTTCAAGGAATTCAAGGTCAACAGGATGAATCTGGGTTTGGACACACGGTTTTGGACAAGGAAAGATGTCGAAAGAAACAAGGAGTTCATGTTTGCCATTCAGAAATGACTTAAGACAAGGAGGATCTTCCGTAACCTGGAAAGCTTTGTTGGTGGAAGAGTAAGAGAGGGAGACTACAGACTACTGCAGAGAACCGAATGATCACATCATCTCTGCAATCAAGGTCCATCTCTTGTGGGGTATCCTTATGTACATTATATAGTAGTGATTAAGATGTGTTTTGTGTCAGTATATTTTGTCTTTTCTGAATTTGTATCAAATTTTGTAACCATTAGAACAAACTCATAATAACTGACACGAAGTATGTCCATCCAGAATTGAGGGGGAGCATGAATATGTTCCATTATCGGCTTGTATAAATCAGACACATTTTCTCCTAAAATTTTCTAACATATTTAAATCACTTGAGATCCTAAATCTCAAAGGGTTTGAAATTTTTGATCGGGGGAGAGAATGTGATTTTAATATGAAAATCTGATAAAAATGTGATCTTTTAGACTCAAGTGTAGGCTCTCCTATATGTGCTAAACTCTTTCAAATTCGATGCACATATTAAGGGGGAGCGAATGATGTATGATGGCAATCGTGGAAATACCAAAGACCGACCCTGTAATTATTCTATCGGAGTTATAAGGATGGTAAGGTTAGGTAATCGTTCCCACGATCCCGCCAGAGCCAGAGGGATCTACCCAGGGACAATTCACTAGTTAGTATAGAAGTTCTTAGGTATGATTAAAAAGGAGTAATGTGAGAATAAAGGAATAGTGTGGACTGAGATGGAGCTACTACTGGAACATACCCAACAAGGTTCTAGTAATTAAGTCTCGGTAAGCACTGAAGGGGTTGAAGAATGAAAAAGAACTGTTAAGATAAAGGGTGAAAATAAAGTAGCCCTCCTTAAACATTAGGCAGAAACCGGGTCACTACATATGCTGTCAAAATCACATGGTTGATTGCTGACATTGAAGACACGTATCATGGACCCAATGATACGCTGCACAACCCTCCCTAGCCACTCAAGATCCCTCAAAAGATTCTTGTTTCATTTCTCACGGAGATCAATACATTTCTATCGTCTCTCTCACTCCGAGTTAGACGATATTGAAAAGGTGGCAGTCCGCTCCAGCCTCCGACTACAAAAAACCAAAAGTGCACTATTGAGTCTATAGCCATGAGATCATCCATAAATCTCGTTAGGACACTAATACAAACTATGCTTGTTCATCACACACTATGATAACAAGCAAGATCTTAAGAGTCCTACGCATAATCCTCGTGGTATTGCCAGAACATCTGAGTGATACGAAAGTACTCACAATGAAGATGGAAATCCTTCTAGAGCCATCATCAAACAAGCTCCTGGTAGGTAACTTGTGAGATCCTCTTAAGGATCAAACTTGTGACAACTGGAAAACAACGATGGGGCGATTCCGAGTGAATCAAACTTGTTCTAGTATATGAATTGATGAGTTGTTTTTGAAAAACCTTTCGATGTGCTCAACAACTGATTTTCAAGCACATTGACTGTGTATATCTTTCAAAACAAATGTGTTTTTGATGAAATTTGATCTTATGATGTAAAACTTTCGATGCGTCACAAAAGCTCTTTTCTGAGTGACACGCGACTGATTTTCAAATCAATTTCTCATTAATCAGTGGGTTTCTAATTCACTGGTTCACTCACTCCGTGCTTTTTCTACTTTGAGACGCTTCGGTTTGAGAACGGTTAGCACAGCTGCAAAACCTTGTCAAGGAGATTCTTCGAAATTCTACCTGATCACAAGCAGTATTTATACTGATTAACGGGGAACCGTGGTTCTTGCAACCTTATTCAACGAAAGTGAATTAAGACACTTTCGTTTGTTTATTACTAACATATACATGCAGGAATCCTGACGGTAGCAGATGCTGGCAAGATACATATCGATTCATGACCCAATGCTCACACCACATATTCTTAATCATGGACATTATGATAACTGAAAGACCTACAACACAGCTTCCGAAACTCTGAAGCTTGCTATCATGATCCAGAAATGTGTGAGCATGCCGGTCCGAAGGTTAAAACATCACATGGAGGCAACACTACCACAAGGATGATTTGGAGATTTACTATGGCTAATGATCTTAAAGAATGCTCATAGACCACACAAGTCAAAGGAACTAAGCTCAGAGATCACTACATTACATACAAAGAGATCAACGAATGAAGAATCAAAGACTACGAGCCAGAGTCAAAGATCAACTCATAGATTGCTAGGATTCAATTTGTATTTTCTGGGGTGACCTCCCTTAGAGGGAGATTGTTAGATATTAGAAAATCTATGTAAAAGACTCGGTCACCCCGTGTAATGTCTAGCATAGGTTAGCTCGTAGCCTTAACATTAATCATTTAATTACCGTATGACGTATGGTGTTGGGCCGGGTCTTTACCCACATGTTAGTCCACTCCATAGCCCACTTAGGGGCATCAAACTCTTGTATTTATACCCTCTTTCTAGTTTCTCTTACCCGAACTCACTTTCTATCTCTACAAAGTAGGCCAACCCCTAAATCATTGATTGTGTTATGATATCTAATATCCTACACCTTGGCTAAATAATTGCTCTTGTATTTATTATGACGTTTGAAGGCTAATACCTTTGGGTATTAGCCATTATTATGAAG